>JAQGAO010001569.1:0-23730 GCA_034697705.1 Ommatoiulus sabulosus | reverse complement strand
GTTCGGCCCATAAACGCTGTATAGTGTGTCCCTATCCATGCTATTTGAGCACTCGATCACACAAAACGCTTTCTGCTGCATAGTCGCCATTTTTGATACTGAGTTCGTGCTGCCACCTGCAGGGCGTTTAAAGCAAAGTTTGCAATTGCGCATTTTCAACTTGAACTTTTCCCCCTTTTCCCTATTGTATCTGTAATATATGCTTACCAAAATATATCTTTTTAAAACCCGATGATTCTTTTGTAATATAACCATGTATATTAAAATCCTTCCGTGACCATGATGATGTTACTTGAAAACGGATAATAATTAAAATTCTAGCTATTAAATTGACTTTAAATGTAATTTTTCTCATGTGTGTTTTGCAAACAAATGTTCCTTTAAACGCTAGTTTTGTTAAAAGTATACCATTTAGGCATTGCAAAAGACGTGATTAACATGTTTGATGCCATTTTCGCGAGCAAAACATTGGGCATACATGCATTTAGGCAGAAGCAGTTTGTTTCCGATGCTGAGAATGTCCGTTCAAGAAGGGTCAAAGTTCTCGAATACCAAATAAAACTCGATGAGGTAATGGTTCGTACAATTTTGACAGATGTTGATGTAATGTCACGTCTTCCTTTTGGCGTCTCGTGAAAACTGGCAAAATCTGCTAAATGAAATGAGACAGCTGCGTTTTCAATTTATTTATGTCAATTTAGTAGGTTTAACGCAATAAGCCTCTTCGTTATATGCGAGTCAGTTTTTCTCGCTCAGTAAAATGTGTATGATCATACGCTGGCAAAATGATTTAGCGTGACAAAGGAGTTTACACGAAATCCACGTGACTTAACAAGGGCTTTGTCAAGCAGCAGCAGCAGCAGCAGTCCTGTGAGGAATTCAGCTTAGCGAGAGGACTATTTTTAATGATAGCATAATTGCGAAAGAGTTTAGCATCGCGTATCCCCTTAAATTAGTTAGGGATCGAGCCCTATGGCAACCTAGCGAAAGCAGAAACGAATTAGGCATAATATAATAACCAGCCCGCAGCTAAAGCATGGCAAAACAGTGTTACGTTAATAACTGAGACTGACATTCTAAAGTGGAAAATATCAACATCCATAATAAATGAGATCGGTTGCACGGACCGGGCGCAACACGCTGGGACACGTCAATTTCATTAGCGAGTAGAGAAATCAAAACACCATAATGGGCTGACTGTACAAATTACAGTTGGAATTTGTTACGGATTTTAAATATTCAAAAGCAATATGACGAGAGGGATTCATTAAATAATAATCACGAAATTACGAGATTAATAATTACTCGACTATAAAGCGGGAGGTTCTGCAAAATGTATATCTCATTTTTAATGAATATTGAAAGTCGGGAGGCCATCGTGTGTGCTGGCAGGAATCAACATTAAAATCTACATTAAAATTATATGGTGCGCATACATGATTGAAAACGTTCACCGTAATTTGCGTCATAACGAGTTTGAAGCAATATTATACGTTATACGTGTATATATAATTTCTTAAAATGCATGTACATTCAAAATATGCATGTAAATCAAGAATATTGGAATGCAAATATCAAATTACTTAACGCGCTTACGTACAGTAGTATTTGATTTCATTTTTAGAATTCGTATCATTTTGTTAGAAGAACGAAACTTATTTTTTTCGTTGCAGAATACATGTATGTCGGTGCATTTTGCGTGTTTGTGAATATGAAAAATAACAATTTTAGTTTTTTAAATTACCTAATTGGATAACATTTTTGCCACGTCGAACATGGTGACACACGTAACAAAATATATTGCGGTTTTAAAACGGAAGAAATGTATTTTTTAAAACAAAAATTAATAACGTTAAAAAACTAAATTTTGAGAATAGACCTGGAAAACCTGTAAAAGTCAGAACTTGAAAATGTCTGGAAAAGTCAGGGCGAAGTCAGGGAAGTTGAAAATGAAACTTCTGGGGGAACCCTGATAGAATAAGAATTCGCATCCCTATATATTCAGAATACAATAGTTATATTTTCCAGCATATTTGGGTGAAATGAAACGAACAGGTGTTGGACGTATAGGGTAGATTTCATTTTCGATTTGAGAAGATATTGCGCTTTATAAGAGTAGATGTCAACTTAGATATCCGGTGGATACTCTCCAAGGCGTGATATATGCGAGTGCTTTATAGGTATACAATTTGGGTACATAAGTTAGTCCGCGACCTATGGCAGCAGCACGAAGTCAAAAAAGGTTTCAGGACATTTTTTTTCTCCACTTAACAATGTCTACGTTGGCAGCAGATCTCGCCAAATAAGGTCGCAGAAAACTAATCATCGCGAATTATAGAAAAGCCTCTCAAGAAAACTTGTCGGCGCATAAAAGGACACTTGCAGGAACTGCTGCTAAAGGTCGCTTCCCACTTCCTTCACGCTTTCAATGGCTCCAAGAACTCAATTGAACTGTAAGATTCTCAATTTGCATCTGACATCTCGACTTTTCCTACCACACATGACTGAACGCGTTTTCGAGTATTGTGCGAGGCGTCGCGCATCACGCATTGACATTTTCCATCCACTTATTACAAACTTGCTTTTTCGTGCAGGCGTTTCTTTCTCACTGACTTTTGGCACCTCACGTTTTGATGGGGAAAACGCAGCGTCGACTAGCTGATTGGGCGTTATTTGAAAATGCACTCACTCAACGACGCGACGCGAGCCCAAAAGTCAAGCTCTTAAAATGAAAGCTGCATGCGTGAAGTTTGAGCCGTTTCAAAATAAACGTCCCGTATGAAATGAAATTGTCAAAAATCAAACAGATTCTGCTATCGATGCTCTCGAAGATATCCTAAAAACACTTTTTTTTTCTAATAGCTAGCTAGTCTAATACCGCGTCAAATATGGCCCTAGAAGGGATTTTATTTCGACCAATTTTTCATTTAAGCATCGTACCGTGTTTGTCCGAAAATATGACCGGGTCTTAATTATCATAATTTTTGCACCAAAAAGGGCATTAGGGCTTATTTTCACACGCAGTATGGATGGTTATACCGAGGAATGTTTGCATGACTACGTAGATACGCGAGTATGATGAGTATGAGGACTCACATGCAAACGAAATGCATTTTAAAATACATTTCAAATTCATTTTACAATTGCATTTCAAAAAATGCATTTCGAAATGTATTTTTACAATGTATTTTTAAAATGCATTTTACAATTGCATTTCAAAAAATGCATTTCGAAATTATTTTGAAATGCATTTCGAAATGTATTTTTACAATGTATTTTCAAAATGTATTTTTACAATGTATTTTCAAAATGTATTTTTACAATGTATTTTCAAAATGTATTTTTACCATGTATTTTAAAAATGCATTTCGAAATGTAATTTTACGATGTATTTTCAAAATGCATTTCGTAATGTATTTTCACAATGTATTTTCAGTATTTTCAAAATGCATTTCCGAAATGTATTTTCAAAATGCATTTTCGAAATGCATTCGAATGCTTTGTGGGGATGCTCGTATGAGCTATAGTTAGAATGGATTTACAGTAGGCTACACATGCATAGTTTTTAATTGATGTTATGAAGTATGTGCCCAACTTTGGTAAGAATATCTAAAATGTATTTAAACATATTGGCTCTCATGCATAGTTTATTACAAAATTGCGCTGCATTAAAATGTGAAATATTTAAAATAATCTAACATACAATAATGTTACAGTAATTCTACTCGTCTTAAAACACATTTTAAATAAAAAGAGGAAGCCTAATATTCTTAGGGTTAGAATAAAATGGGGTGGTTGTATATGAAACTGCCAATTTTACTCAGTAATCCTGTCATCACTATTGCGGAAAGTTTATTTTTTTCTGCGTTCCTTAATGCAATATTTCGCCTGAAGTTGCCTTTTAGGTCCTGTTCTGAGACTGTAATTTGACACATTTCAGGCGCAGTTTGTACGCATACGTTTTCAGCATTGCCGAAAGAAATGGCAATTTAATCGGACATCTCTTCTCGCAACAGTCATCTCCCTAGAGTTATTACGGCGTTTCCAAATATGCATATCTTCAAAACAGTTTTCATTGCGGAATCTTATGCGTGATTACATCTATTTTTATGCTAAGAAATACGTACGCAATGATAAAAATCATCCCATAAAGATGATAGCATTTTGAGATGACTTTTTTTTCCATTTTTTTCAAGAGGAACTGCCATTTTCCTACGCAGAATCGGTTAGGAAGTAGGAAATATCGTTAACCTTGACTACGCTGGCAGTTGCTGCATTTTCATATACTTAATGGAAGTTCATCGCTGAAAAATGCACTTTCTTGATGCTTGAAATGGAGCTTCGCGATTTTCAAGTACATGTACAGTAAATGAATAAAAAACAGCACAAAACATTTCGAGAAAATATTTACATTTTGATGCGTCTTATAAGGTAAAAGGATAAAATATTCCGTACGAGTCTATTTAAAGCCATCAATATACGATGTGCGTGTCTAGAATTGTCAAGAAAACTACTTCTTCACATTTGACTGTGATAATTTTAAGAAAAATGAAAATGCGTCAGATATATATTCTTTTTTCAAATCATAATTATTCACACACTATAGTGCTTCGGCGAACCGCCCGTTATCAATGTTTTTCCCAATATTGCGATGTATTGCGAATAAAATGTTACACCATTCACAGAATATTCAGTAATGTATACAATACGAATTAATCATAAAAGACCAATCAATATCTGCGTGGATTGGGTTACTGGCGGGAGAAAAGTGTTATTGCCTAATTGGCACATGTCCTGCAACCATATACTTTAATGTCTCTCAATGAGATTAAATGCGACATAAAGGAGCCAGGTAATGGCAGCCTATTTGACACCTGATATAAAAAGGTCGCAGCTTTCAAACCTTATCTGGGAACGATGTTAATAAAACTACAGCAAAGAGCACTTAAATCTTTGCACTTAGGCATGCTGTTCTTCACACGTGTCGTTTGGTGCATGTAAAACTCGTAGCATTTCTAGACAACTTTAACAAATGACATCCCAGAAACGCAATTTTGTAGGCACATAAAATTCGCCTAACAGCCACTTTACATTCAACCATTATCTTACGTGACGGCTGAATAATACGTTATCGGTTACTAGAGATGACGTTAATTGAACTAGCCATAAATCTCCAGTTTTTATGATTTCATACCTTAATCTTGATTTGTGATAAAAACCTAAAACATATATTCTATGTGTGTAAATGTCCGGTATGCATAATTAGTATGTTATTGTTATATAAGCTTGTTTTAATTGCCACTTTTAAACTTAAATGGGAACACTGGAACAAACTACTGTCACAGCTAAATTTGATTTATAAAACAACTTTCCTTTGGTTATACAATACATAACATTCACAAACATAGCAAAAAGTAAGCCCAAAGTTATACCCATCCGGTAAAACTTTTCTAAAATTAGCAAACAAATTGATATAAATAATAGCGAATTGCGATGTTTTTGTCTGATACTTTTATTGCAGAAAGAAATAGATTGCCATCAAATCAAAATTTAATTTGCCTTGTTACCAGAAAAGATTTACATATAAACGTGTATAGTATATGGTTGTTAAGTCTATCATAGAAATAGTATCATGAATTGAATATACCAGCGTATTCAACAATGTTGATTGAACTTGGTTTTTAATATGTTAAATAATCATACATAGCGCAGCATTTTTTAGAAATCCATATAAGAATATATATTCTTGATGCGTGCATCTTAATGGAGAAAACGACATTCTCTTTATTGTCAGATGAAGGATGAAAGTAAATATTCTCCAAATTAAAAAAGATTACCCGATACGAAATTCTGATTTTGATGGGCAAATCTCTATTATATGAAGAGCGAGGAGCGTATAAAGGAAAAAATATCCAATTTGGCAAAATCTTTCAGCTACATTGTACATCGTTCAACATCTCGAGGGTGATGTACAATACATATTGGCTTCAAAGTATAGTCAAAATAACGATACAGGAAAATTTATGTTCGAGAAGGCTCAATACGCTCCAATACCTCAAATACCATTTCGCAGCTTTCCATAAATCACGCGGTGAAATACAGGAGTTAAAATCTTTCTTAAATTGAAACACTAAACGCTCGACAAAGCATCATAAAGACGTAAATAAAAAGATGAAAATAGTGGCAGGCTTTGCATCTTTCATAAATTTGTCGTGAAGGATTTAGCCAGCGTAGCGGAAACGAATGAAGACTGATGGGCTAAGTAGGAAATAGCAGAGTTTAACCCCAAACGCACTAATCCTAGTATGAGTTGTCGTCTCAGATTTCGCCTTATTACAT
Source organism: Ommatoiulus sabulosus (assembly GCA_034697705.1). Classification (NCBI taxonomy): domain Eukaryota; kingdom Metazoa; phylum Arthropoda; class Diplopoda; order Julida; family Julidae; genus Ommatoiulus; species Ommatoiulus sabulosus. The sequence goes on along the minus strand of JAQGAO010001569.1, from coordinate 17,391 downwards.
TTATACGGGCTAATCCGTTTACAGCGGTTCCAGTCCATCGTATTTTATTCGATAAAATGCTCAATTTTTTAATTGATTTCTTATTATAAACCAGAAAGCATCACATTCTGGTTTCATATTTACAGAACTGCAGATTGCACATTCTGAAAATACAAACAATAGCATCAAAATTGCGGACATCGTACATTTGTTATCCATTTTTTTGGCCAAATACTACTGTACATGTACATATATCTGCCATTTGCAATACAATAAACATCAAAAAATTACACCTCGCATATACACGCGTATACTAAAACAAGATGAGCGCTGTATTATTTAAATCTATTGATAGTTTGAATGAATCTTAGATGAATTCCCAAGTTTGGTAAAACCCACACGAGTCTCTTTTGTTATTGTTATTGCAGCCTCATGAGTTGGAATTTTTCCAAAAACGATTATTAACACCAAACGAGGATGGAAACAAAGTGTTTGTAATGAAAAATATACGCTTAAATTGGTGGCGAGGCAAACGCCCGAATTCGCTATCAAAATGAGTTATCGTAGTGTGGATTTATGCCAGCGAAACTGTTGAAACTTAAAAAAAATGCGGGCCGACACCGTGTAATTTATGCGGGCGAAGCAACGTATAATCTGCGAAATACAACTATAGCTCGTACAAAAGCCAACTTTTTGGATCCATTTCCTTTGTGGGAAATAAAAAGCAGTAGGCCTGTCAAAAGCGTTGTAACTGCTGAAAAACGCATAAAACACGTCGACCATTGGCACAATTACAAGTTTCGCAGAAAAATGGGTGCTCCGAGATGGCCCGGCGGAGACGCCACTCGGATTGGATTAACTATTTAAAAGTTGGCCAGAGCGTGTAGCTTTTTGTGTGGGAATTTGCCTGAAGAAGAGGCTCTTGCAGGATGGAAAGTAAACAAAAGCAAAGCAGAAATGAGTGGCTCGGCCTCGTTTTTCCACACCTGCTTGGAAGAGCTGGATTGCAGATCATGGGATTAGGGTCTTAATCTGTCACGCGGTGGTCTATGATTAAGATCCTAATGTATAATTGCATTAAAGTTCTCGCCCATGAACCGCTTTTGCGCTCGGCTTAACTAAGTAGTGCGGTGCTTCTACTTCGCTCTGCTCCACTGCCTCTATTGGCCTTTACATCACTATCGGATTTTGGTGGACACACGCGCAGGAAATACACGACCGTAGACCCCTAAGTCGGATAAATACCCCATTCATTTATTGTTTTAGTTCCGTTACTCCCATTATTGGCAAAGACGTCCGAGCTCGCTAAAAGCTTATGTCGGGAAAAAAATAGGAAAAAGGAGCTTTGGGAGGCTAGTTCCAATAGAGATTTATTTAACTCGTATTTTGTTAAGATCTTACGGCTGATTAGTTATTATAACGCCTACGGTACACAAAACTTGGGAAACTTTCCTAAATGCTATCTATTTATTAGAACGGTCGAGTGACTGGTCAAATTCGGAGTAACGGCGCTCCGTGGCTCGAATTTCTTCGCTGTATTTCGCAGCCGAAATGAAATTTGACAGCTGACTTAATGATCGCCCCATTTTCTCGAAAATTGTTTCTCGTTTGGGTTTTACTGTTGCTAACGTGGCTCTTCGTTTCAAAATAACTGAAGTGAGAAAGAAGTGAAAATTGAAAGAGGTTTTAGCGAGAGAAGATCCTGTAATTTTGATATTTACCCACGTCACGCTAACGATATACTTCACGAAATCAATATTTCTGGAAAGCGTAAGAAGCGAAGCTATTTTCTAAAATAAAGTAAAAATCGATTACGACCAAATTTCGCTAATAATACGTTGCGTTGGATTATGAGTTCTAAAATATATATAGTATAAGCGATTAAATCGTCTTTACGATACAATTTTGTAAGGATTTTTTTTATTTTGCATGTTTGTTGATTGCAAAGTTTCTTAAGCGCATGTAATTATTTGCAAAAACAATTACCACGATATAATTTGTATTTGGAAAATATGAAAAAGGGCTTCTACTCGTCTTCTTTACTACGAAATGCAGCTTAAAAGAGAAATATAAATAATTATGGGTTAGATTTTCGTAAATTCAACGCAACATAGAGCTTGAATTTCGTTATAGCCGGCTTCGACTTTTCCAAACAGCATGCAGATTTTACGGCATCGAGTTTAACTACCCTAGAATATCGTTCTGCATATTGATAGAGCAAACCTTTGCGGTATTCGATGGACAATGTATTTACACATCATATCCGATAGATCTCAAATGGTTGGATGCTTGAAAACAGTTTTGTATAATGTCCTTCATTTCGTTCGTTGCCGTTTTTAAACGTACAGTATAACACCGCATTTCTAGGAAGAAACACGATATACAGTGTTATTACAAAAGAATCATCGGGTTTTAAAAAGATATATTTTGGAAAGTATTACACATAAAGAGAATGTGAAAATGTCCAAGTTTTTAATCAAACTATCACAAATGTTCAATGTGAGATTCTCGTGTCACACGACACACGGTAGTCAAGCTCGGCCATAAAAGCTAAATATCAATGCTGTTCACAGCAGCTCGCATACTCGAGCACACGAAACGCTTTCTGCTACATAGTCGCCATTTTGGATACTGGGTTCGTGTGGCCACCTGGGTGTTTAAAGCAAAGTTTGCAAGTGAGCGTTTTTTAAACTTGGACTTTTTCCCTTTCTTTTCGTGTGTCATTTAATATTATAGCTTCAATACTTAATTTGTACTGTATACTGTATATTTTTCAAACCCGATGATTCTTTTTGTAATAACCCTGTGTATTACAGGGTGTCTCATTATGATATGCCATCCTCATGGCCAGTCTCGCTCGTTATCTCGCGTTGTATACGTTGCAAAACTGCCGATACATTGATCAATCTTGAGATAAATGTGCGCACCTATTTATCTGGCGTCGCACATCTTTTAGGTGTGGCAAAAACATCGCGACTCTTCTTCAACCTCACCTTATTCATCGTGGCCAAGTTTGCGAACACATTCGTAGACTACGATAAAAAAGGCCTTCGGTATGTGAGTAATTTAGCGAGTCAAGCCGAACTGCCCACTGTAATTTCCTATTTTATATGTCTGCCATTCTGCAGCGCATTCCGCAAATGCCAATATATTGCAGCCAACTCCGATGTAAGGATAAAAAGCAGCCGTCAGTTGCAACTCGTGCGCAATTTGTCATACTCGGAATGTCACGAGTTAAAAAGGAGATTCGGACGGGAAACCATGGTTTTCGGAAGGATGAAATTAAGTGTAAGGGCCAGTAGTTTACGGCAATAATGTCCGGCAGACTTCATCGAATGCCATTTTCAACATGATGGTTTTCAAACGGTCGGTTGACTTACTTTTTATTTCAAACGCTTCTCATATATCATTAACTTTATCACGCCTGATACCGTATATAAACCAAAAAGCGTAAGGAAGCGGAAAAAAGAATTAAAAATGGTTTCTAAATTCTCTCTTTCTCTCATTTACGATTCGGCGCAAATTCAAAGCCAGCATCGATCTTCGATCAGTCTAAACGAATGGGAAAATAAGCGTAAAACTTTTCCAGAATCTTAAAGTAATGTAGTCCACATTGTTCACGTAACGGGGAATTGCTGGCCACTAATGCGCGGTCGGGATGTAATTAATAGTTTTTTGGCTGTTCGAAGAGCGCATTGCCTTAAGAATTTTTTGGGGGAATTTTCGCCTTAAGTGGATTTTAAATGGAGGCCAACGCAAACATAGATGAAAGCACCTCATATATAGACCACCGCTGCATTACCGCCAACCTATATACCGTATATATACGGACAATTATGCCGAGGCACGAAACTTTTGCAATTAAGCGAAAGTGCATCGCATCAGTCGATTACATTCAATTACATTCCACGGAAAAGCTTTCTCAAAACATTTGTTAACATCGTTGCGAGAGGTGATATCTATGAAATAAATATTTGATTTGCTGCGGCGTGTGTGTATCTATCGTCGCAGACCGACGAATCACTTTGAACGCACCGTCAAGAAACGCTAGACGAAAACGTGGACTTCATTAATCGATGCCAGAAGTTCGTTTTAACGGGCGCCTAGTAGAAAGGAAATTTTCAATATTTTCCAGATGCATTTCCTGGGGGAAAACGCGCGCGTCTAATGCGCCATTTTCGTATAACGAACGCTCCGAAAACGTGCGATGAAATGGCGTCGGCGCCATGTTTTGGGAATTGAGTGTACACTATCAGAAACGCATTCTTTCATTAAATTAAAGTAGTATTCGAGCTTTAGCGAATTTTCAGCCAGCCGTTTTAAATTGGTTTCATATTTAAAGATGCTATAGCGCGGTAACTCGCGGCGTAACTTTCACGATTAGTATATTATGCGCGTCAATTTATACCCTCCCATGCATCCAGTCAACCTATCTTCGTTTTTTTTTTCTTTCTTTACGGGCTCATATTAATAACATTTGCTTTTTTTTATTATTTTTAAATAGGCTTGTACCACGCTCGAGAAGGAAATTGCACTTCTCATTACACAATTTTTTTCCAGAGCAATGCTATGTTAATAGACCATAATACGCGAGCAGTCGAGTAAAACGAACCGTTTTGGGCCCTAGAAAGACGCGATGCGTGCCATTTAGGAGAAAAAGAAAAACAATATATAAATAAGGAATAGTTGCGGATAAAAGCGAATGGAATGGCAAAATCCATAAAAGTCATATTAGCATGGGCTTATTTTTGGAGAATTTAAATAGCACGCTTCATATATTTTTCGTTGATTTGGGAAGTCATATTTCGACGAGGTTTGGGACCACTGCCATGCACGTGTTTACTTTCGTACTGTAAATGAAGTGACGATTTCTGCTGCAAACTTCAACTAATCTGAAATTGGAGTCAATTGGAGTAATCGCTATTTTACACCAATTAAAGCGTGTCGATTTTGCTCACGTGACTTTACGACTGCCAAGTGCGATTCACGAAACCTCGGAGTAGCCTACTCCTGATTTAATTAGTTATTCAGTAATACAAACTATTCCGGTTTTTTATATGTTCGGATGATTGCATGTATTATTAATAGGAAATGTGTATGAAAAATGCCCATACCAGGAATTTAAAACGCCCTGATTTGTAGATTATTCAAAATCGGTTTCAATATTTATAATGACATAAACCATTTGCTATGTTTTAAAAAGGGAAAAGATTGTTTATAAATCAAATTCATAAACATAGTACTTGTATAATCCCCCAAAATGCCACGTTATAGAAAGTTTTTTTCTGAGCTAAGATTAAAACGTATACTTGCAAAACGTGTTTTGACTTTATTCATAAATCGTCAAAATAAAACTTTGAGTAGAGGAAAACAACAATGCTATTGTAGATAATGGATTCATACACTAGCAAACTTACTTTACAAGTAATTACGTTTTTGCCATCAGAAACTTAACGTCAAGGTTCATTGGTAGCAGTGGTAATAGTTTATTTACAAAGCATTAATAATAAATGATCAAAAAGGCACTTTTCTAAATAGGATCAGTGCAACATTCAGTTTGGTCCAATTAGTACATACTTTGACCGATTGTTAGTTTTCGCCTTAGTCGATTATTGCAAATCGTATAACGAGTATTGATCAGATCAAGAGTTATTCCCATAAGGGGATGTTCACAGAAACGTGTTTGACACGCAACAGAACTGCATGGTGTATGCTTATAATGGTGCCAACGATCAACATGCATCATTAGTCATTCAGCGCCACCTGTGGGTATGTGCAAAAAAAAACCGACAAGAAATTGGGAGGCGCATTTTAGCGAAAATACCACGATGCTTACTCAAACTCTCAATGAGACTGATCGAGACAGTCATTGTTTTTATAAATTTTACGCCGTTTACAAAGTTGAAAATCCGCCCTCGAAGCAGCATGATCGAAAGCAAAAGTTGCGCAACTTCCCATTTTACAAATTTGTTTGATTGGTTTTACAGTAGCATGCAGCTTCGTTTGTGATTTTGAATATTCATAGGATAAGCAGAATCTTTCGTTGAGATGGTAATTTAAGTTTATCGTGCTAGACCAATTAATTAGCATCGACATCTAGAATTCCGAGTGCATCATCCGATGAGTTATATTTCGCATTACTATACCAAATATTTAAAACGTAAATGTTTCATGTAAAATAGGATCCAGTGGTCAGCGCGCACTAATGGTCAGATTTGACACATAAAACCGTTTAGAAACCTCCCCAGTAATTATATGACGACGATATAATGAATATTATAATGTTGGCTGCATTTTATTGATTAACGAAGGTTGGCTAGAATGTAGTTTTAACGGTTTTTATTTTTCCCTGGCTGCTCACTTAGCGGCCTTCGCTCTATGAATTGATCTCCTCACATTTTAGGGATCTAATGCAGGAAACTATATAAAGAACAAGGTTTATAAACTCGAAATGCATGCAATGTTAGCACACAAAAAATTTAAATTAATGCATAACAAATATGAATACAATGTCAATGCATTAGTCCCAAAAGTTATATATCAATAAACTTTCATATTTAACTTAAATCATTTGGAGCAATTGTCCACATCGAATAATGTAGCAAAGAGCAGTGGAAATCTTTAGTAACGCTTCGTAGTAAATGCACAGAATTTTTCAACCAATTCCTATCAACTGCAAAACTTTTCATAAAAGAACTATTTGCGTCTAGTTGTTCAATATATCTGATTTTCGATCTGCTTTACATTTGTTTACGTAACTCACGGTTACAGATGAAACTAAAAGTACAAAATAAATTTAAAAAACACCAAATCAAGCATACCGCAACTATATACTGTATGTACAGTTAATGATATCAACGAATTTCAATGGCTATATTGGCGTGCTGGTCGACACTCGCAAGTATCACACTCTAGTTATACATAGTGATATATAGTCATTCGTTTACAAAAAAAGTGACAAATAGCTGGATTGTCTGTATTTAATGATAAGTAGCCAATTTCCCTATTCGTGCACGAATGGATTGATTCGATCTGCTTTACGACGATAATCTTGAATTCATCGATGAAAGCCTCATCTTTTCAAAGGACCTTAAAGTTTGGTGGATCGTTCGCTAGCTGCTATTTCAACGCGAGCCAGTGCTGACAAGAATGGTGTCATTGCAATTGTAATGCATTCATTGCACTATTCATTATTTTACGTGTGATGGCATTATTATCATTCCTATAATTCAATCCTCGCGAATATAATTAAGTCCTCATTCAAATGCAGCTCCCTTCAAGGCAATTTATTCAATTACATCAACAGCGTCAACTATGTTAGCGAATAATTCAATTTCCTCTAACTCGGTGGCAGCGTGAATAGTAAGCCCGACTTTTGCGTATCCTCTTGGTGACATGAGCGTATGTTTTATTTAAAAATTTACAATTTTAGACAATTTGCATTAATTAACATTAGTGGAAAAACGGAAAAAAAGGTTTCTCTAAACAAATTTATTTTTTAAACTAGATTTTAAAATATAAATTTAATATTTTGGCCTACACCTTATTTTTTACTGCATCTTTTTATGGATCACCTTGTTTAAACAACTTCCACATACGAGAAAATCCACGGGGATATATTAAATTTTGAATTATGTGTCTGGTACAGAATAAGGTTTACTATTGAAAAAAAAAGCACCATCCCGCTATTTTGTTTATACATTATTAATATAACATAGCTCTGCCTATATTACATATTTTATGCCTTACAGTAAGAATTTACTTTGGAAAAATTCAATTTAAAACTAAATAAGGATATCACGTTAGATACCACTTTGTGGTAAATTTGAATTACAGAGGAATAGAATGTTGTTTGAAAGGCAAATGTAAAGGGCACAAAATAGCTATTTCTTAATGTTCAATACATTTCAATCATTCATTCAGTTAATCGACACTTTGATATACTGTACATGTAGGCCTACCTGTGTAATACCAATTAATAATTTTGGTATATTCTAAAGAATATTGATTTAGTTTCAATAAAATAAAATATTTTAGTATCAGCTTGGACAACTGCAAATAAATAACATTTTAAAAATGTATTACAACAATTTTCAAGAATAAAATAATTTCCAATCTTATTTAAGGAGATTTCAAGGATTTAAAAACAATGGAGTTTAAAAAAAAGATTAAAAAAAACTTGCTTGAAAAGTGTGAATAAAGTGTGAATTTACATTTACTGCCAACAAGTGATAGATTTATTTCACTTAAAACAAATTAATTTCAAGTGTACAAACGCAAAACATGTACTAAGAATCACAGATAAATAAGTGGAGGTTTTTTTCGTAATTGCATTATGCAGAAAACATACTCCAATGTATTTCTTATTGTTTCGGAAACTATATTTAATTGCAGTCGCCGAATAAATGTATCCGAGTATTTCTTTCCTTGCTTTTTGCATCATTATTTACGAAAAAAACCTCAATTATATCTTGCCTAATGACGTGGAATGAACCAATTAAACTCGATACACTAAATAAATGCATCAAACTCCAGGAAAAGAAATGGGTCTAATTACGCATGTAAAATACTGTATACGTATACTAGGAAAACATTTTTTGAACTTTTGTTTTAGTTAACGTATAATCCTTGAAATAGATGAACGCGCAGTATAATTAAACGCAGGTGACTTTTGGTTAATTGTTGTTTATGTACGTTAAAGCTAGAATTTCACTATGAAATAAATATACCGTATAGCAGCAGCTATTGATTTTTGAGAAAGTAATGTTAATAGTCCGTTAGAGGTGCAATCATGTTTATACAACTACGTTTCTAAATACAGTATATGTAACTTCCCTAAAATAGCTCGAGCTTTGCATCGTTTAAAATAAAGGATGTATACATTCAGTGGATATTCATGTAGGCAATATAGATTTTGTCTTCCTTAAAAATAACAGCGATGGAATGAAAAAGAAGAATCTGGAATTACCAAGACTAAATAACAGACCAATGGCTCAAATAACACCCACAATGTTTCTAAAGTTATAAACATACATGTGATTTACTGGGTTTTTTGTACAAAAAAAAAACTAAGGACATCCATGCAGACATTTAATGCAAACTCGTCCACATGCTAGTAGTGTACATGAATATCGTCAATTTCTACATTAGCTTTTGTAAAATTAAATGAAATAAATTCTAGTAATTCATGATCAAATTAATCTGGTGTTATTTTTACGAAACGTTGACCTCACTTTACAAATGCTTAAACCCAAACTTGTGTTATGCATTTTAAATCATGCAATATCCGTTAAAGTTATTAAAGGTCATTAGCAAAATTTAACTAAACTTTAAACTTTTTATTCAATGATGAATTTCATGGTGGATGAAGATCATGAAGGATAACTGAAGAACAAACAATGACAAAATGTTGTTTATGCTGATAATCTTTTGATTCTGGGCCCTTAAGCCCCCACTACCAACCAACCGATCTTTTGATTGATGCGTTGAGATCGATGGATGCATTAATACAGTGTTCGTAAGAACGAATTTCGTACGTACTTTTTTGTTTTTCAAATCTCGTCAAATCTCATCTTAAAAGTTCAATCGTGCTGTATAAGAAAACAGTTGAGTTAAATGTGCTCGAGGTAAAATTTCTGTGCGAGACAACATGTGGTAAAAGTTGACTGCTTGACTTTATTCGACCTTAACCCTACATTTGGTGCAAAGAAAGATTTGTTGAGATCAAAGGTTTACTGCGGGAAGGAAAATACCGGAATCTTGTTATTAACTCATATAAAAGCTATTACTTTACGCAGTTATGTTTCTTCCGACCGAATTTATATACTTGCATAGTAAGACTGCAAGTGCGAAAGGGTTAAATATAACACCTATGATCACCATAAATACGTTAAGTGAATGGAGTTTTCTATTTCTCTTATTTTATTATTGATGCTTATTGGCCTTTGACTTAATTATAACTAATTTTATGTGTCATTATTTAGCGAAGCGCGGCTTTTGGATAATAAACTAGCGCAGTTATTAGCTCTTGCTCGTGTTTCTGTTAAGACTTTTATACAAATAAGTGTATCGATGAAACTGCAATTGCCACGCAAACTGGACACTGGTTAGCTAACAAGCGTATCCAAGCACACGAATTTTATGAAAACAAACTATATACGGGTATAGTAATTGAATGAAATATGTGTTAAATATAATTATATTTACCAAAAAGCTGCGCCTAAGCGCTGATATTTTTGTAATGTTATCCGATGAGCCAACGTTACATTAACAGCTGTCAAGAACTATTTTAATTTCGCTCATTATTACGCGTTAATTAACAATTTTTAACTAATTATAAAGAAGCGATGTCAACAGATTAAGCGTATATAGTTTAAAATAAGAGGAGACAAATTGTGCATAGTTATTTTTGAAAATTTAATAAAGTTGAGTGCTAACCGTGGCACTAACATGTGGAAAGGATGACGTTGTTTGTAAAACCAACATTCCCAAACAACACATCCATTTAATTAAAGCCGTTTTTTTAAAATTTAAATACTTGTCAGAGCTTGGCACTTATTTAATTAGCACCGAAAACAAGGTTTTGCACCTTGCAAAGGCTCGGCTATGCAAACTAAAATCCCTAGGAGAAGTCGCGCAAATTGCGTTTGATTTATGGATGACTTCAACTTTCAAATTCTTAATTAAACTTCATTTATCTTTCACTCGACTTCTTCAAATTAGAAAATTAGGTTAAAACTTTACAGGTATCTTCCCGTAGCGCATAACGACGGCAAAAATACGTAAAAAAAACAACGTTGCGACAAAAAGATGTGCACAAAAACGCAGCTCAACTGCGATAGTTGCATGTGTACTTTAATTTCAAATATTGCGAGAATGTGCGTGCATGTTGCTTCGGTTACTAATTCAATAAAATCTTAATTTGGAAATTCAAGTAGTGCGTTTCAGCATTAATTCTGATTACGCGTACCACCCAATGCGACTAAGTTTCGATTGAATAAATTATACGAACGCATTTTTAGCTACCAGCCGCGCGAGCCTCTTTATTTTATTTAATAATCAAGTCGCTAGGCTCCTCTTTGGATTTATTATTGCGATAAAATACAACTTGTATATTCACGAACCCATCTAAGAAAAAAAATTCAATAGCTGAGTTTTCATGATTGGCACACTGCTTCTGGTTTGGCCTTAGAAAAGCTAGGTAAGACGTTAATTAAGTCTGCATGTCGCAGTTATATTTAAAACCATGCCAACATCTCATATCTGTTAAGTACGGTATCCTAAACTTTCCTAATACGTAATAATCTCGTTACTTTCATCCATAATCTAATTTAAGTCAACGCTACTTGTCTTTTTCCGGTTCTTACAACACTGCAGAGGCACGTTAAGAGTAATTTAAAATATGAAACTAAAGCAATGCTTCTGCCTTTTCGCGAGAAATCGTTACAAACTGCTTCAAGTTTAAATTAGAACTAGTGACCTTTGTAACTGAAGTCAACTTCAATGAAATTAGGTTAATATGCGTGACTTTTATGCAGAACACTTCAGGCTAAATCGCACGTTAAAGTCAAGACAGACGTGTCTGAAAACCTTTAAACCTTGCTATACTAGCTTTAACAGATGCCCGGATGTGTTGCTTTCAATTCAGAATAAAAAATAAACGAAATATTAATACGCTTCTAACCAAAAATTGTATAAAGCCAAACATTATGCTTTTTTTAATAAGTTGTTTTCTTGTTTTTATATTAGTTTATTCAACCAAAAGTTTCAAAGATTGTACTTTGGCACTTTGGCAGTCTTGAAGTAAAGTGTGAAAAATCGGCACGCTCGTTGGTTTAAAAAATTCACCTAAGGTTATATACATGTAGATGTGCTTTTACCAATGTGCGATTCGCATAGCGTTTGAGTACCCCCAATGAAACAAAGAAAAGCGCTTTTTTGGCGAAGTAAGAACAAATTGCATTTTTTTCATATCTCATCAACGTGAGTCTCAAACTCTGACCATTGTTGTTATTATATCTGAGAAAGACTGCAGGAGATACAAATGAGAAGAGGATTGGCATTTTGGCAATTTTAGCGATGAGATTCTACGCACATACGGTTAACCACATTATCGACAACAGGGTGCAGAATTGCGTGATGCGAAAATGGGCGAATGTAATCCTTTAACATGTATATATATATTTCGTATCTGCATTTAAAAATCCCGTTCAGCGGTTTGTCTATTTTCAGGGCACGTTAAGTCCGTCGTTATTCACTCGCAATTTAAAAGCTAATGAAGACAGGATTTCAAACAGAAAACCTTCCAACAAATACCCGTACAGTAGCTTTCTCTCACTCACTCTTTTAATTCAGGTATCATTTGCCTAAGGATAACTCGGATTTTACAATGTATACAAAAATCATTAAGTTAAGACGTAATCCGGATGAGAGCAACAAGCCCAATCGATAATATTGACATCTTGAAATCGGGTCAGGAATTAATTCACGACAAATCGTTGATGTGAACCGAGCGAATCAAAGAATTATTTTAAAATTAATTTGCCGCGTATTAATTAAAAAATGGGCAAAAGTAACTTTACATTATAGATTTATTTAATGTTTAGGAGAGGAAGGAAGTTGCTTTGAACATTAGATTTAACTTGATTATAAATTTACTTGACGCGCACTTCATTTAGTTGATAAACAGTATAATTGGGTTAAGAACACGATATGATATGACAAAGTGGATGCTTTTTGCAATAATTCAGGCGATGATTATACCGATAATAAAATTATTAAAATAAAAAATGCTCTCGAATGGATATACATGTATATAACGGATCCTCATCATCGAGTACAGCTGATATTAATCGTTCAATTTACAATAGCATAAATGTATATTGTAAAATAATAATAAGACATGCATACAAATGTTCGCATCTCGTATCTAGAAATGAATTTAAAAATGCAGCTTGTTGAACAATGTTAAAACTATAGAAGTGCTCGGCTATGCAAACTAAAATCCCTAGGAGAAGTCGCGCAAATTGCGTTTGATTTATGGTTGACTTCAACTTTCAAATTCTTAATTAAACTTCATTTATCTTTCACTCGACTTCTTCAAATTAGAAAATTAGGTTAAAACTTTACAGGTATCTTCTCGTAGCGCATAACGACATCTTTTTCAAAATACTGCGTACATGTTTCAGCATACTTAACAGACAAATAAAGTATGTGTTATTATCGTAAGATATTTTGCGAGAAACAATTTGGAAAGTATTTGTAAAACTAGGAAAACGCATTTTAATTTTAACTTAATTATTTTTTTGGGATAAAAACTTATATCTACGCGTATTTACTTCATTTTATTGAATGTCTCAATTTTTCTCGAAAATGAATATTGCATATTATATTGATATATTTTTTGCCTCAGCAGTCCAATGCGATATGTCGAAGATGAACTGTCCTTTCGACATTCATTCAGAAATTACCAATGCCCATTGCGTATCGTGTCTATCCAATGATTTCACCTGATTGATAGTCAGCGAAGATATTTGCCACAAAAAATACATCGCATTTTCGAGGGAAAATATTAGAGCCGAATGTGGGGCGCTTCTTAAAATTCTGGACAGATAGCAGGAGGCCAATAACTATAAAGAACTTATGTAGAAGGTCTAAGCTGAGAATGTAACGACATTTTTATAAAACCAACAATTCACAAGCTGACATTTCAAGTTATAACTTTATAGATCCCCTTCCTACAAAAAAAATACATTTTTCGAGCTTTTCTATACGGGTAAGCTCCTTTTTTTTTCTGAAAACTGGCAGAAAAATCAAAACTTCAACATGACTTTTTTATCTGCTCACGTTCTAAAACTTATTGAAAGACGGATTAGTGGTGTGTTACCACTAAAAAAGATTTCTGTGTAGGAAAGCCTTGATCTTTTCTATGCCCATTTATGTAGGCAGTATCCACGGCACGTGTCTTGGATTGCAAAGATCTCTCAGATCTTCGCTTATTTGGGGATTTTCTAGCAACGCCTTTGCTTAAAAATCTGGAGAATTTAATGCACTTCCGTATATTGATGTAAGCCTCGAATGAGACACATAAATGTTACGTTTAAATTTGAATACAAGCCTGAATATCGAGACACGTTTAATGCAAAACAGTTGAAAGTCTCTCTACTATGAACATGATCTTTTAAATAAATACGATTATGGAAATGCTTTCCCCATAAGAAGCATAGCGTTGAAATTCATTTTTTTTTGTATTCTTTTATGATTATATTCGAATCATTTGCGCATTTTAGTGTGATTTGTTGTTATTATTATTCCTGCATATATAGAAAGACGTGAACTAAAACGAGGTGTTTAAAAGTAGGTCCGCGATGTATTTCGCCGAATTTTATTGTGGGAGAAATGGTTCAAAAATTCACCTCATATTAACTGTTCGGTGAAAACTACGACAAATTTTTATTAATTCATTTAAATTTTCCTTACGTGATATTTAGTGGTTGTTATTCGTTATTGATTCGGAATGTTTTTTTCCCCTAAATTTAGATATAAATCTATAATCGGATATATGATGCATGGATACGCAAATTTTACTAGCAATTAATGCATCAAATTATTTCTTTTCTATATGTAAATTGTTCTGACAAGTTGAATCGTTAAATAAAAAGGCTGATTTAAAGAATATGACTTCGATTTCAAAAGTAATTAAAATTGAATCATCTATAACCATGTTCAGCGTAAAAAAACACGTATTGATGGATTCTTCAAATACTGTACCTGTAGAAACGATCGGATATAAACATACTCAATTATCTTCTATTTCTACATGTACAGTAGGCCTACATGTAGTGTACACATCTGGCTCGTAATGACATTGTGTCATATATGTGTCGTAAATTTTAATTGAGAATTTCGTTATAAATGAATGATGAATCAATTGGTGATATTACCATTGTTTTTGAATTTAAATCCGGTAGTAATCTCCAATTACACAAATCTGCTTCGATTGAATTGGAGAGATAACAATAATATATATAAACAGTGCATTGCTGGCACTTTCATTAACACGGATTATGGTTTGATCGCCGATTTCATTAAACCTGGTTGAATTTGATGCAGCTACCGTATATATCTTTTAAGATCATATTTTCCGTTTTAACATTATATCTCGTAACAATTTTAATCATTTCCGATTAATGAACATTACTAAGGAAATCTAAGAAAATTCCTGCGCATCAATATGACATAAAAGTCGCCATGCCAACACGAAGTTTGATGTAAAAGTGACCACGACCACTGATTACTAAGTAATCAACTAATAAAAGCATGAAGCTCGACCTTACAATCTCCCATCGGAATAAAACTATCATTGTTTGGGACCCGCGAGATTCGGAACGCATTTCCTTCTTGGAAATGTATTCGAAAAGCTGCTCAATGTAAAACCCATACCTCGCAAATCCCAAATGACATTCAAATGCAAACTAACCGTGTAAACAAGTATCGCTGACGGGGAAAATCCTCAATGCTGAGATCACGAAAAGTTGAGATTTCAGAAAATGCGGAGGTCAACTACCCTCGACTGTCCTTGGGATTAGACATCGTTTAGGCTAGAAACTGTATTCCAAGTAGAGCATGTGCCCACGTAGGCCTATACTGATTAGCGAAAAGCATGTTTTTGAAATTTGGACAGAATCCGAACTAGGGTTTCTAATAAAGCCTTACAGAAGGCACGAAAGACATCGTTGAACCTCGTCATCGGATGTTACTATCTGCATTGTTTGAAAAATCCGGAGGTCCAACAACGTTAAGTTGACGACTTCGAGAAGTTCCACTAGCTTACCATGGCCTTACAGAAGTGATAGACGATTTAAAAAAAAAACTATGTCGAAGCAAAGGGAAAAAAAGGCCGAAGGGCCCGATATTTACCTGGTTTGGTGGCGACGCCCCAAAAGAGGTATATTCCCAACCACAGAGTGAGTGCTGCCATGCTCTTCCTAGGACAACGGCATCCCTCGAAGCCTGGATCCTCCAAACACTTTGGCCAGACACTGGCTCATCTAGCGTTCAAAGTGAAACTGCACCAGCATCGCATCTTTTCGATTTGGCAATATCACGTGGTGGCTCCTTTCTACTTGACTACGCTCTGCCGAGCTGCTTTGCTGAGCACCGAATGATTGCCGTACGAAGCCTTTGCTTTTTCCTATTTCCTCAGATTGCCATTGGGCGCGCTACGGCTGGCTTCTGGAAGCAGGTAGATCCACACTCGCTCTCACTGCCGGGATCAATACTGAAGCAGCTAGATCGGTTCCATATAGCGAGCTACAACTGGAAAAGCATTTTGGACCAAGTTTTTTTTTTAATTTTGAAGAGAAAGGGGAAATAAGCGAGCTTTTCCGAGTCTCGATGATGTGCGGAATGCACCGACGGAAAAACAGCTCTTCAACAAAAACCATAATTTGGGCAAGCTGCCCGCTCGCTGACCTATTCGGAAAATGACGATTCGCTAGACCTTTTACGCGATGCATTCTCATTCTTGTTGCCAGAAGGGGATTCGGGTATTGCGAGATATTGAAGAATGAAATAGGATAATTTGAATGTCAGTGGGGCATCTGTAGCGAAATTCGAGGACATACTACAATTGCTTTGCTTCAAAAAAATTTAAAAATAGTCTGGATTTAGCTCACAATTTGACTTCATTTTACGGATGGAATTCAGACGTTAGATGTCGACGCGTGCATTTTGAAAACATCTTAGTTAACATTGTTTAAAGTTGGGAAGGTATACAATGTACATAACTGTACTTACCTTGTATTAATCATCTCGAATCTCCATATTTGAAGACATCTTTTATTTTTATCCAATTGGATAAATCTTGAAGCACAATTGTATACGAGTATAGTATAGCAATATTTGATGGAGTTTTCAAATTTTGTAATTATAAAATAATTATTACGTAAATTTTTTCTTAAGTTATAAGTACATGGTTGTATCAGCTTTATTTGAAAATGCTTCATAACCATTATTGAATTAAAAAGTATGATATAATGCAACATACAGTAAATATGACTTTTCCGAGAAAAATATGAGACTATAGTGTATACAGGGTGTTTCAGCGCTATGCTGCCAAACGTTGTGGGCATTTAGAGGGTAGTAAGATGAACATGTTTAGTATAGGAACCTAGGGGTGCCGACGTCATTTAAAAAAGCTATGAATTGTGTAATTTCCGAAATGTTTAACATGGGAGCCAACGGAGGTGCCCCTTGCGTATAGCTTCTCGCATAGCACCATCGTTAGTAAAAAAAGCTATGCGCAAGGGGCACCTCCGTTGACTCCCATGTTAAACAGTTCGGAAATTACACAATTCATAACTTTTTTAAATGACGTCGGCACCCCTAGGTTCCTATACTAAATATGTTCAG
>JAQGAO010001568.1:0-23732 GCA_034697705.1 Ommatoiulus sabulosus | reverse complement strand
GGACAAAGACGTCGAGGCCGCCAGCATTCAGATGGACAAAGACGTCGAGGCCGCCAGCATTCAGATGGACAAAGACGTCGAGGCCGCCAGCATTCAGATGGACAAAGACGTCGAGGCCGCCAGCATTCAGATGGACAAAGACGCCGAGGCCGCCAGCATCCAGATGGACAAAGACGTCGAGGCCGGCAGCATCCAGAAGGACAAAGACGTCGAGGCCGGCAGCATCCAGAAGGACAAAGACGTCGAGGCCGGGAGCATCCAGAAGGACAAAGACGGTGAGAGCAGCAGCAGCATCCAGAAGGACAAAGTCGATGTGACCAGCAACATCCACATGGGCAAGGTCTATCATACCAGAAGCACGCAAACGGACAACGACCATATCACCGGAAGCATCCGTAAGGACGAAGACTTCGCGAGGAGTCACATCCAGAAAACAACGGACGATGAGATCCAGGAAGTCCTCGAGCACGAATTCAGCGATACAGATCAATTCATGAATGACTGGTTCGGCGAGATCGACAGAATCTTTGAGGAGATGACCAACGAAACCAACAGCTTCCTTCGCACCGAAGACGCGGTGTCCGAAGAGTTCCTCCATCGCCTGGAGGTGGACAGAAATCGCTACCAGAAGTTGCAAGAGGAAAGATGTCAGAGGTCCATGATCAACCAAGTGGACAGAACTGAACTTCGCGTCTTAAGGCGGGATAAGAGTGACCATCAGGACATCGCGGACTCAAAAAAAGCACTCCTGAAGAAGATCGCCCAACAGGATGAAATTATATTTTTAGATCAACTTCTTCATTAATTTTTTAATTAAATTATTAAACTATTTATACAATTATCTATCGAACTGATTTTCAGTTGATTTTTCTAACATTTTTAGATATTTTTTTTTGTAAAAAGTAAAATTTTTTTTAAAAAATTGCAAAAAATGCATATGATGCATGGCGAAGTATTAAGGGTACCCCCAGACCTGGAAAACCTGGAAATGTCAGGGAACTTGAAAATGTCTGAAAAGTCAAGGAAGAATGGCTTATTTTGAAAAGTCAGGGAAATTGGACGGAGTCTCGCGTTGTTGCGATACAAAATTAATGCTTCTAGTTAGCTCAGGGCCCATTTTCAGAACACAAATTTGCAACATTTTCCACGTTTTCAGAGTAGAAATTTGCAAAATATTTGGACGTTTTCTGAGTAGAAATTTGCAACATTTTCCACGTTATCAGAGTACAAATTTAAAAATTTTTCCACGTTTTCCGAGTACAAATTTGCAAAAATGTCCACGTTTTCAGAGTACAAATTTGCAAAAGTTTTCCACGTTTTCCGAGTACAAATTTGTAGACTTTTTCACGTTTTCCGAGTAGAAATTTGCAAAATTTTCCAACGTTTTCAGAGTACAAATTTGCAAAATTTGTCAACGTTTTCAGATTAAAAATTTGCAGAATTTTCCACGTTTTCCGAATACAAATTTTCACGTTTTCAGAGTAGAAATTTGCAAAATTGTTCAACGTTTTCCGAGTACAAATTTACATAATTTTCCACGTTTTCAGAGTACAAATTTGTAGAATTTTCAACATTTTCCGAATTACAAAATTGTCAAATTTTCAAAACTTTTCACGCGCAATTTTTTTCACCGATTTTGGAAAATGTCAGTTTTTGTCTGATTGTCATTTTTAAGCTGTCATTTTTAAAGCTAGAAAAGTCAGGGAAGTTGAAAATGAAATACCTGGGGGTAAAAAGAACCCTTTTATTTTTTAAAAATATTTATATTTTATAAATATTTCATGTACTTTATATTTATATTTATTATTAAATTTACAAACTTTTAAAAATAAGTTAGAAAAAAAGGAAAGTTTTGGACCTTTGTTATAATCAGCAGTTAACTCGCGCCTAACACCTCGCTCGCTATTGGTCCGTTTTCGAGCCCTTCTCTCCTATTGGTCCGTTTTCGGGGGCGTAACTCAACGGGACATTTTGTCACGCTTCGAGTGACCAATGCTGACCACACGTGACATTCGGACCAACGGAAGTGCGCCAGCCAGTTGTTTTGTTTTCAAATTTGCTAATCGTAGAATCGTAGATTTTAGACCGGAAACTACGTCATTCGTACACAATTTAAACTTTGAAATTTGGGGAAATTTTGACCAGTGGTCAAAGGTAATTGTCCTCGATCTTAATTTCCTGTTTTTGAAAAAAGCAGCTGTATTTTTAGAGACGCTCCTTGGATTTTCAATTTTGAGGATTCTAAATTAGCAACTTTTGTTAAATGTAAGTTCATTAATTGGTTTCTTATTCAAATAATTTACATTAATTTTACGTAGAAGTACGAAAAGTTCCATTTGGTGTAAAACGTTACGTACGTATAGCTAAATATTCCATTTCGAATAGAACGAAACCCTCGACTCCATTTTGAAAAGTTACATTTTGCGTAGATGGAAATTTTTCATTTTGTTTGGAACATTTATCATTTTACGCATTCCAATTAAGAATAAAACGAACGAAATATGTTGAAAATGCAGGCATTCCAGTTATTGCCAATTGAAACTTTCCATTATCTGGAAAGTTTTTTCCATCTAAGATTTGGAACGTTTTTTCCTTTCCAAAAGTTACAATTGGAACGTTTGTTCTTTCCATGATTTACAACGTTTTTTTCTGTTCTTTCCATGATTTGGAACGTTTTTTCCATCTCTAAGATTTGGAACGTTTTCCACTTTCCATGATTTGGAACGTTTGTTCTTTCCATGATTTGGAACGTGTTTTTTTCTAAGATTTGGAACGTTTTTTCCTTTCCATTATTTGGAACGTTTTTTCTTTCCATGATTTGGAACGTTTTTTCTTTCTAACATTTGGAACGTTTTTTCCTTTCCATGATTGGGAACGTTTGTTCTTTCCATGTTTTGGAACGTTTTTTTCCTTTCCATGATTTGGAACGTTTTTTCCTTTCCATGATTTGGAACGTTTTTTCCTTTCCATGATTTGGAACGTTTTTTCTTTCTAAGATTTGGAACGGTTTTTCCTTTCCATGATTTGGAACGTTTTTCCTTTCCAATGATTTAGAACGGTTTTTTTTCGTTCCAATGATTTGGAACGGTTTTTTTTTCGTTCCAATGATTTGGAAAGTTTGTTCTTTCCATGATTTGGAACGTTGGTGAAATTTTGAAAATTTGCTAAATTCTCAACTGTTTATAATTTTCCACGAAAAGAAATTGCGAGATTGTCTATAAAAATTTGCGCACTTTTCTAAAAATTTAAAAAATGAAATCTCAAAATTGAACAATTTGACAAAACAGGAATATTTTTTTCGAAAATTGAGACATTTTCTAAGGCTGCGCAATTTTGGGCAAAATTTAAAAATCTATAAAATGAGATTGGGAAATTTTCCATATATCGCAAATTTTCAAAGCTTACAATATTCGTAGCATATTCCTCTTTGGAACCCTGGAGCGCTGACTGGCCACTCGTCTCTCCGGCAGTCGGTTGGACACGGAGGTCATCTCTGATGGAGCTTGTCCACGGTATCTAATATTCGTTTACTCTTATTTCAGACTTTTCCGAAAGTACCAAAAACCTGAATCATGGTCTCAACGGAACCAGCGGTCATCACCGTGGACAAGGATGGCAGCAAACTGAAAGACTCAAAAATCAGAAGCATGGGCTCCACGGGTGAAGCGGTCATCACCGTGGACAAGGATGAGCAAAACAAGTCGGATGACCGCAAACCGAAAGAACCAGCAATCGGAAGCATGGCCTCAACAGATGAAGCGGTCATCGCCATGGACAAGGATGAGCGAGACAACACGGATGACCGCAAACCGAAAGAGCCAACAATCGGATGCATGGCCTCAACGGATCAAGTGGTCATCGCTGTGGATAAGGATGAGCACATGGATGACCACAAACCGAAAGAGCCAACAATCGGAGACATGGCCTCAACGAATCAAGCGGTCATCGCCGTGGACAAGGATGAGCAAAACAACACGGATGGCAGTAACCTGAAAGAACCAATTTCAAAAGTACGTCCGATCGGCCGCCAAGGCTGCGCGCTGGTGACTTGTGGAGAGTGCTATTTGTGCCACCGATTGCTCACCGCCGAGGAGGAACTGTCTCGCAGCTACGTGGTTGCCAAGTACGAAATGAACCGCAGATACCGGTCCATCAGAAGGTACTATTACCTCTCTTTCAGGGCCATCATGAGAAACGAGACCTTCGAATTCGAGGTGGACAAAGAGAGGTTCACTCCACCATACCTTCGCGTCAGAAGGGACATCGTCGGCATCTATTGGGACATCGAGTTCAAGACCTTCGATGAAATCAAGGAAGAGATAACTGATTTCTTTAACAAAGCTAGGGGGAGGGTGGACATCCCCTTCAACGAGGTTAGAGATGTTGCCTATGAACGCTTCATGTATCACAAAGAGTGCAAGGACGCTTACTACGTGTACGCCACGAGGAAAGTCTTTCAACGCTACAAGGATCAGATGATCGCCGCGATTAACCATTATCTGAGAGACAGAGCGGTCCGTGCCAACAGTTCGCGCTTCAAGACTGCTAAAGCCTTGATATCCAAAATATACAAAGTCGATGAGTCCATCAGCATCCGGAAAGATGAAGTCGATGAGATCTGCAGCTGCCAGAAGGACACTGATAATGAGAGCGGCAACTTCCAGATAAAGAAAGACGATGAGACTGGCAACTACCGGGAGGATAAAGACAGTGTGGTTAGCAGCTACCAAGAGGAAATAGACAATGAGATCAATCCATTCCTGATGGTAAGGGGCAAGATGAAAGCGTGCAATGACCCCAACAGCTTCGAAATGGTAATCTTCCAGACGTGTGCGGACAATTGTGAGAGCAACAGCTTCGAGCTGATAGAAACAGGCATTGATTGCTTGAAATACATAAGCGATGATAGCGATAGCTGCGAGAAAGAAACAGAAAATGACTTCTTGAATGGGGAAGACATTGAGATGAGCAGCATTCAGAAAGATGATGAGAACAACAATATTCAGAAAGACAAAGACACTAGCTCCCAGAAAAAAACAGACAATGAGGTCAGCAGTGTCCAGACAGACAAGGTCAATGAGACTGACTGGGTCCAGACAGACAAGAACATTAAGAACAACAAAGTCCAGACAGACAACAAGGATACTGACAGTGTCTTGAAAGACACAGATACTGACTTCCAGAAGGATAACAGCAACGAGACCAACAGTGTCCAGACCGACAATTACAATCAGACCGGCATCGTCCAGACGGACAAGGAGACCGGCATCAACCAGACGGACAAGAACATCGAGACTTGGATCGTCCAGATGGACAAGGACGACGAGACCGACATCGTCCAGATGGGCAAAGACACCGAGTCCAGCATCCTCCAGGCGGACAAGGAGACCGGCATCAACCAGACGGACAAGAACATCGAGACCTGGATCGTCCAGATGGACAAGGACGACGAGACTGGCATCGTCCAGACGGGCAAGGACACCGAGTCCGGCATCCTCCAGACGGACAAGGAGACCGGCATCCTCCAGACGGACAAGGAGACCGGCATCCTCCAGACGGACAAGGAGACCAGCATCAACCAGACGGACAAGGACAACGAGACAGGCATCGTCCAGATGGACAAGGATAACGAGACCAGCGGTATCGAGAAATACACAAACGATGAGATCGAGCGAGTCCTCAAAAGCAAAAGCAGCGAGGCAATGCAATTCCTAGATGTCATCGACGTCGGTTCCCTCGACCTCCTCCGTGAGCGCGAAAATCAGGCCATGTTGTTCCTCCGCGCGGAAGACCGAGTGGCGCATTCGTACTTGCATCGTCTGGAGCTGAAGAAGAATCGCTTCCAGGGAGTCCAAGAACAGAGGTGTCGCAGATTCATGTATAACGAAATAGACAGGGCTAATCTCAGATACATAAACATGTACGAGAGGAAGCGGCCCAATTTCAAACGTCTCAATTCCTGGCTCTCCAACAAGATCAAAGAACAGTCTAGAATCATCATGCTCGATCGGATGCTTAAATAAGTTTAGATGCAATTATATTTTGTACAGTTTTGTACAAATGTAGACAATTTTAAACAATGGTACGCATTCTAAAATTTATATATTCGCATAGAATCTGCACAACTTTATGCCTTTTTTTTTTCTAAAATTTTATACAAATTGTAATGAACCTTATCTATTATTAGTAATTAAACCAATTATAAAATTTGCGTCGAAAATCGTGATAAAATTCCTACAATTTTATACAATTTCGGAGAAATAGTGGAAAATGCCCTATGGGAAAACGTGGAAAAAGTTGTAAAGATAACCTCGGAAAAGGTCGAGAAAAATGAAAATTTTGTGAATTTCTAACGGGAAAATTTGAAAGTTTGCGAACGGACCCTGAGCTTTTAAATTCTGACTTTTCCAGGTTTTCCAGGACTGGAGGTACTTAGTTTACAGATTTTGCAATTTTTAACCCTCTAATGCGATATTGTGCTCAATTTCCCTTTTACTTCGGAAACTGATTTTATTTGGCATTTTTTTTAGTGGACGTCCGAGCTAGTCATCCTCCCCCTGTCCAAAAATTCGGGTATTTTTGAATGGTCCCTAACTGCATTTACGATCATTTATAATTTGTAGGAAAAACCCTGACTTAAAGACATCAAAATATAGAGCATAAACTACAAAATCCAATTTTCCGATTAATTTCACGTTTTATTTAAACAGTTTTTCCAACATCTAAAATACAAAAGTTGAGATTTCAAAAAGGGGGTCTCATCGTCGTAGTTTTTTGGACTTTGATTTTGCGGCTTCCGGCATGACGACGTCCGGTTCGTCGGCGTAAGTGATGGTCGGATGGTCGAAGGGCTGAATGTCCTCGGCGTAAATGTCTTCGGGAAGATCCGAATCATCCGACGGATAGTAAGTAGGAAATGCCGGAGCATTTTCCAGCTGCTTCCTAAACGTAAGAATTTGAACTTGAGAGTCACGCCATCTCGGAATTTCTGAGAATTTCTCAAAAATGTTCAAATATGTATTTTTGAGAACAGAATAAATTGTCGGTTACTTGAGGGGTAGGATAGTGTCCATGATGTAGACGTAATGATGGACGTGTCCCGGACACGCCGGACCTTGGATGAAAATCACGTTGTACTTGGTGTTAATTCGGACAATCTTCAGACAAAATTCAGAGTTAAAAATGATTCCGAGATACGGACAATTCCGATTGAAAGACAATTGGGAATTCTCACCCTTTGACCTCTCAAATATCGCCTTTCTTGACCCATGTGACCTGGCATCTTCTTGCCGGGCCAGACGCGAGCCATTTGCTAAAATTTTAAAAAAAAATTGGGGGTACAATGCATTCGACTTGCCGACGAGTATTCTCAAGAGATTTATTGTACTGACCCTTCCCGTTCCGATGGTTCCGGTCCTCCTGTGATTTTTGGTGCATCCGTGAGATGCCGGTCCTCCCGCGAAACCCCACCTTTTGACCACGCCTTGAAATCCGTGACCGATCCTGAAAAAAAGCATTTTCGTTTTTATAGAAAATCACTCCGGATCCTGGACTCTGGGTCGAGGAACTCACGTCTTGCCGTAGACGTCCACGTAGTCGCCGACTCTGAAGTGAGGAGCGGTCAGAGGCGTTCCTGAAATTTGGAAACGCGGAAACGATCGGTCATCGAAGTGTGAATTTTCGAAAGCAATTTTGTCGAATTATGGAAGGAGGTTAATTTATTACCGGGTTGCAAAGCGGCGTCCGGAGTAACCAGAAATTTGGTGAGTTTCATCTTGGGCATGACGCCGGCTTCGTTGAACAATCCCAAATAATCACGAGTAAACTAATGGAACGGAAGAAATTAAAAACAATCGAATCGAGTTCTCCGGAATTTAAGAAGAAAACTTACGGCCTGAGGTTTGGCCCTCTCGGCACCCACGATCACGAGTCCGTAGCGGCCTTTGAAGCGTTCCGCGTGCGCGTATTTGGCACGGAAAACGTCCGGAGGAACGTAGCGGATCACGTGATTGTCGACGACCTGCAAGTTCAAACCAGATATATAAACTACAATTTCTAAACTCGGTTCGGCGTTATAATAGAACGATCCGAACCTGCAACAAGGTGGTGAGTATCTGAGTTCCGTCTTTCTGCCACATGGGATAGATTCCGATCTTCTTGGCAATAACTCCGGTCCTTTTCGATCTGAAAACGTATCGCTCGTATGAATTTCCAGTTCTTTTACAAAGTCCATGGACCAGCCTCGTTAAGACGAACATCCGACGAAACCAGAGTACGGTTTGATCCGACAAGTCCTCATAAAATTCGGCCGTAAGGAGGTTTCTACGGTATTCCCGAGGAAAAGAAGGCTTACCTGGGAGTCCATTGTCCCTTGGGCCACGGCGATTCCTTCAGCGGACTTTCCGCTTCCCGCGCTTCGTACTTGTCCTCCACGAACTCGTCTACGAAGGCCCGGTTGTCAGTGGTCAAGTAGTCGTTGAAGAAGACTTCCCGCTTTTGCGTCCACGTGGTCGGCGGTTGCGTCCGACGTCGCTTGTACTTGGCCCGCTCCCGGATTTGAACGTAGTTTATCAAGATGCTGCGAACCGGAAAAGAAAAATGGTTATTGGAATGATAGAAATTCCAGAAGCAAAACCTCGCGTTAGTAACTCTTCATCGGAAGCCTGTATTTCACTCCAGATAGTAAATTTTTTGGTTTTCAATTTATAAATCCGACGCATTTCTCGTTTAATTTTATGCAAAATTCACGATTCAACCTGTGAAAATCGTTAAATGGAATTTAAAATGTATATTTGAAATGATTCGATGAAATGAAACGTTTTCACATTTTTAAATTTGAAATAATCGTTCCATTTAATGGAAGATTCCCGGCACGAATGTATTTGAAATATATGAAGTGGAACGTTTTCAGATTTAAATAATATTTTTAAATATCGCGTAGTTAAGTCTCGTCTTTCTACGAAACATTCAACGTTAATTTTAAACATTAATTATAACATTTTTATTTGAACTTCGTTCCGTTTATTAGAATGAATTTGAAATAACGTTCCATTTACTTGAACGATCGGATTTGAAATAACGCTCCATTTAAAGGAACGGGACCATCTTTTTACATTTTAAAAGTAATTCTAAACATTAAATATAACTTTTTTTTAACATTTTTATTTGAATATCTACCCATTTATTAGAACTACTTTGGAATAATACGTTCCATTTATTAGAACGTTGTTCCATTTGAGGGAAAGGGACCATCTTTTTACATTTTAAAATTAATTAATTTTAAACATTAATTATAACGTCTTTTTAACATTTTAATTTGAATATCGTTCCATTTATTAGACCGAATTTGAAATAACGTTCCGTTTAAAGGAACGTACGGGACCGTGCATCGATTTTTTACATTCTCCCTACAGTACGTTGATTCGTTTAGTTTAGTTTAGTGGTTGATCACCGCGCCGAAGCCTTATGGTGGTTTAGGGTCTCAAGGAGATGGAGTCTATGTTCTTCCCTGCGGACAGAGAGGGGGGAGCTGAAGATCGCTAAGGGTGGAGGTCATACAGGTGTCCCAGGAGTAACGGCCTGAGATTTGCCGAGCGGCTTGGCGCTGTGGACGTTCCAATAAGTCCCGGAGGGATTTGGTGTGGGGGTCCCAAACCGCACTGGCATATTCGAGTAACGGGCGAACCAGCTTTAAAATTTCACTAAAAAGAGTATATAGTGTAGATTGTTTGTACATTTTAATTAATGAGAAAAGTTTCTTCAAATCGACTCAACAGCTCTGGACAATGTATGAGAATGTATGCCACAACATGTATGTCATAACAGCTGATTAGTGGCGGTTTCATGATTCTCAATGTGTGTATAGGCAGTATACATTCGACGAGGCTAAGCACAACTCCTGGTAGTACAGGAAGTACTGGTATTTAAAACCAGCGTGAGCTTATAACTTACAAACCTACACATAAAAAAATTCATTTATCAAAAACTTTTTTTATATAACTTCTCTTTGCATTTTACACGCAAGCACCGACTATACGCACGTGGAATATCGTCAACGACATGTACATGTTTTGAAAATTTACCTCTGCAATTCCTTTAAAGTTGCGACAATGTCTACGGTTGTAAACCTGGACTTCATCGTAATAATTTGTTATTAAAATTGTTTTTTAAAGTGGAGTTATATAAACTCCACTAATGATTTAACTTGCTTATGCTTATGAAGATGTACAATGTAGAGGAATTCTCGTTAGCAGACGAACTTCAAACTTTCACTTTGAACGTAAAAGCGCTTTACCTTAGAGCTTGCCGTCCAGGCGACGCAACAATCGTGAACAAATCGTGGAGGGAATTGTAAAACACATAAAGACGGTTTCATCCTAATACGACATTTTTTATAAGATCCAGCTTTTAAACATTTAAAACACTTTTAAAAATATACCCAATTTTTGAAATAGAAAAGTAAAAAATAAAAGACTGAAGGCTGGAAGACCAAGCGTAGAGAGCAAATTTGCGAATAATTAAGGGGTAGTTTCATTGAAATTTTCACAAAATTTCAGGAAATTCGGGATTTAAATTATTTTTAATTAATTATTTTTATTTTCGTGGTTAGTTTTGTATTTATTTCAATTAAAGTTTCCCCCAGTCAGATCACTAGAATGAAACACAAACGTATAGTAAGAGAATAAGTTTTGTTTTTCGAACAAAAACAATAAAACAGAGAGCTCTAAAGAAGAAAAATTAAAAAAAAATTAAACGTTCAACATTTTTACCACATTTTTATTGTTATAAATTAGCCCACTTTTGATAATGCAGGACATTTTCAAGCGACGCACAGTGGGGTCACATGCATGAAAAGTTGGCAAAAAGTATTGTTTTTATTTCGTCAAAATAATTTAACCGAAAAAAGCAATACAATCTAAGGGTGGGAGCACATTGAGACTTTTAAATTAAGTGCTAATTGAAAACGCATTAGCACTTGTTATCCCGCTGGGTGGCGCCAGTGGTCGGTAAGTAAATTTCTTATTTTAAAAGTCTCAATGTGCTCCCACACTAATATATGATTGTCAATTTTTTTCATATGACATAATTTTCATCCTAGTGACTTAATATAGTTCTCCGTGAGTCCCCGTATAAAGTAATAAAGGAAAATGATCAGGAGAACCTCTTCTTTGAGAAACTGAAGAAAAAACTTGCAGATAAACGTACAGCGTAGATTAGTTTTGCTCACTTCTTTTAGTATCTAGTTCTATAGTGTTCTATTGATCTTTTCTTCAATAAAATATATTATTTGATGCAATGCGACAACCTTGACTAAAAAAATTAGCGGATCAGATGCATCAAAAACCAAAGGAAATTATAACAATTATACTTCTAAATGGGCATCACTAATCTTACAGGCAAACCAACATTTTTTGAGTCCCTGAAGCTAGAACTGTTTTATAGGCCCTCTTAAAAATCGGGAACTAGTTTAAAAAAAGTTGCTATAGGGTCGGTGCCATATATGGTGTTAGGGCCCCTGAATCCCGAGGCCCCTTTTTACTCCAAAACAATACTTGATGCTGGCCACAATATGTTTTTAATTATGTTTTATTAGCTAAATTTAAGATAAACCAAATAAAAAAATTGATGCCAACTTTTCATACATGTGACCCCATGCACCGTGCGACGCTAATAGAAATTCAAATGCATTGTTGGTTTTTACAATAACTATTAGAGTAACATGCATTTCATTTCAAATTTTGTTTATAATTGTATTCTAATTGATATCAAAATATAGCTCAGCATGCTGATTTCTGTATCTTCCATTTTAAATGTATAACAATAATATTGTGCAAAATGTAATCAGAATCCATGTAATTATATACGAGCTAGCTTACGCAGTATCCTATTGCTATATTTGCTTAAGCGGACTAACCATTGATATTCGAGTGTACTTTATCTGTTCGGAATATGAGTGTTTTCTCCATAGTGACCAATAGAGTCCAAAACATCCTCATCAATAATATGGAGTTTCTGTGAAATACGTGTTGCTCAATTTATTGATTAAAATCCATATCAATAAAATGCAAACTTTGTGAAATATATGTGGAAGTGCATTGCTCAAATTACTGATTAAAATCGAGTAAAACATTAGTTGCATGGTCTTCAGTTTCTTTGCTCTTATGAATTTATAGTTTATCGTGACTTCTTGACAGCGGATTGCTGCTCTTGGATTGCAAAGATTCAATTAGGATAAGAAATGCTTCTATCGATGATGTAATTCTTATGGGAATTATTTTCAATCATCGCTAGTTATGTTTGATTTCAATTAAACCGTGGTGGCTCTGATATCCGTTCTGGAGGATGTTTAAATAATGAAGCGCTGAGTCAGGGTACATACAAAAACAGTAAGAACATAGGGTGGGAGCACATTGAGACTTTTAAATTAAGAATTTACTTACCGACCACTGGCGCCACCCAGCGGGCTAACAAGTGATAATTGAAAACGCATTATCACTTGTTAGCCCGCTGGGTGGCACCAGGGGTCGGTAAGTAAATTTCTTAATTTAAAAGTCTCAATGTGCTCCCACCCTTAGAAATAATTTCCATTAAAAATTAAAATGCAATAATGAAAATTTAGTAAATAATGGAGTCGATTTAAAACTATCAATAGAATAATGAGATTAAACATCAGCTGTGGTGGGTAGTAATTTCCCTCGATCAATTTATTTCCTGGTTTGTTTTTATATGCCATAAATAATTCTCTTACACGATGAAAAAGATAAGAATATCGGTTTTATGAAACAATTAAAGAATAAAAAATCAGCGTTGCTTATAAAAGGTAATTACATATTGGGTAATTGCAGTTTAGATTAACATGATTGGAAAGGTTAGCACCAATAAATATAATGCAATTGTGCGCAAACAGTCTGACTAAAACAAGGAATATCTAACTTTGTATCTCAAACTATAGTTCCCATAGATACTCTTAAAATAAACTTTCGGATTTATTGATAATTTTCCATTGATTAGGTAACGATCGATATTAAACTTGATTATTGCGCAATGCGCAGTTGATGGACCACTCTTATTTGCAAAGCCTTTCTTTAAAAATGAATTTATTTATTAGCAGGGCTAACCATAGAGAAATATGGCTTTTCCTAGAAAGGGAAACTGAGGATTTCGATAAAAATCTGATGTAGCTTGATTTTATCCATTACTGGGATAATATCAAAAGATTGAATCATTGTTTTTCAATTTTCAATATCTAAGAAATTATCTGAAGTGCCATGGATAAAAATCGTGCTAATCCTCGTCACATGCACAGTGCATTGACCGTAATAAGCATGTAACTTAAAGATGCCCGTAAAAATGAAAAATGCTAATTAAAAACTTGCCTATTTCTAAAAAGAAATTTGAGAAGATTTGATAATAACAACAAAGTCAAAACCATGCGCACACTTTATGGATGTTCCACTTGAACTAAAACGTATAAAATCTTGCACAAACCAATAAAATGATCGACTTGAAAATTAATGAGTTTTAGCGCTTTCACTCAAGTATTATCAAGTTTAGTCATCTTTGCCAAAAAAGGCACTTGAAGTAATGAATAATACCCGGAAGAGGAAAGATTGGGTCGCTTATCCATCCGTCCTTTCCTAGAGTGCATTATACGTCAAGAACGCCAGGAAGATTAGTATACCTTCAAGTAAATTTAATCTATATGTTTGAAACATCTGTGGGCCTGTGGTCAATACAACGACCAATTTAAGTGCAAAAAACGCATACTATAAATTATTCGAACGGAAATAACCGTCATCCTTCTAACGCAGAATCAGTTTATCAAAAATACAAGTGCGTTGCAAAATTGAAAAACAACATTTTTCTCCGCGCAATATTTTTTTTAAAAATATAATACCATTTTCACATGAATGTCCATTTTGTTTTCCAGATGCTAACCATTTCCCCCAAAATTGTTATTCCTCTATCTTACTTCTTTCAGAAAGTAAAAAGAAATGTTGATGAAGATTTGTGAACATTTGACAAATGCGTCCAATTTCCAAAAGGAAGCCAGAATTAAAATAAAAACATAAATAAATAAAAAACTAGTGTTACATATACGGATTATGTCATATTATTTATGATTTATAAATTTAAACAAAAAAAGTTAACTTTGTAGCAAGAACATAATACACAAATCTATTCTGTAAAGATGAATATAGTAAAAGGATTTTATGGATTTTACTTCTTTTGCGCAAATACAATCAAAAAAAGATCCCATGAGGGATGCTTTCAAGATGCTAGCGTAGTAATTGACTTTCTTCTAGCTTTTCTATGCATGTATTTTTTTTTAGAATTTCGACGTACGGTTTTGGGCTGATAATAGCTTGATTACAGAAACTTAACAGTGGTATCTTAGGACCTTTCCCATTTCATCAAGTTGAGTAAAGATACGATTAACAAAAAAATGTCATCTGTCATTCAAGCGAACCTTAACTGAGAACAAACAATAGAGAGATATCGGCAATCGTAACAAAACCCTTATGGAACACTAACCTAGCCTTTGTGCGAGTTGAAAAGTTCTACAAAGGGCACGGTTCAGTCTTCATTTCAAACAACGTATTGTCTGGAATATCAATTGCATTCTTGTCACTTACGGGATTTTCAGCAAATCTAATCTGCATACATTGTCTGATTCCTTTTATATTCCGAATAAAAAACTGACCAGACTTACGTTTGTTACATTGCGCTAGCTGCTAATTGCTCATTTAAATAAAGTAACATCATGTCGGCTTACAGTGTATAGTAATGAGATTTAACTGAAGTATGGTGCGATCGACCATAGGATATGTACATGGCTCAAAATATATCCCCATTTCGCACAAATTTCTTCCAAAACTTAATTGTTCAAAATGTTCTTAAATAGTATAACGATATACAGGCATGACGAAATTGTTAAGGGGAGCAACCGGTATTATCATTCCCTGCATGTTGACAATGTTTTTGATCGCATAATGCGAAAATTTCATCAATTATAAATGAAGGAATTAATAATTGATAATTGATAATGACATTTGCAGAAATTAGACTATAAATGAATGCCATTGATAATTAATGAAGCTTTATATGCAAATTAGAACGTTTGCTTGTTGATGATTGAATTAATTATTCGGAATAATGCATGTATAGTATTTTTCATGTAACTAAAGAGACCAATAAATGTAAACAACTATAGTAAACTTGCATAGTGGTCGTTCGATTTTATTTGTGTTGTTACGAAATTGGATATATAATTTGCTAAAACAAATATAGATTGTTGTCTTTCAGTAGCAACATTATAACAATATGTGTGGAAATGCGACTTGTGGAAAGTGGATCATACAAGGTATATTGCGTGTTTTCAATTTTGGACAATTTGGAGATCCTCCCCTGCCATTTTAAGTACAACAGTCGAAATGAAATGAGACAAATCTCAAGGGACGTCAACATTTGCTCGTTTAAACCGCAGTTCGTATTATCAGATGTCAGACAAAACAGGATTTAAACATTAAAAACTAAAGTTTGATCGAAGTTTGGATGAAATCTTACCCCACGTACAGTACATGCATATGAATGGGATGGTGCTGCAACTTTATCGGGGAATTCCACGTTATAAGATCCCTTTTTTTTTCATATTGTCTAAAGTTCGCACGAATGCTTGGAAACTAGAAGATTCACTCGTTTTAGCGGAAAATTGGAAATATCCGAATTCGGATATTAATAATATTATTATTATTTCATAACATCCGAAATTCGTAGAAAGCGAGTTCTGCTTAATGAGGTTTCACTGTATGCTGAATAATTGATTAAAGTTATTATGTTACATGGGCCATAGCAGCCATTTCTAATGCCATTTCGCTGAACTGTCATTTCGTAAACAAGCTAGCAGCTCGCCAAAGTACCAAAGCTACCAAAGTAGTGTCCCACCCAAATGTTATAAGAACCATATGCGATAGCAATAAACTGAGAAAGTGTCATGGGCAGCTGCGCACTACTGAGAAAAATATGAATTTTTCTGAAGAAAGCCACAGTGATGTTAAGATTCTTATAGCTGATGTATTCATGCAAATGGTAATGTCCACCACCAGGCATCAGAATCGACCATTTTTTTCTTGATGTGTTGATATTTTTCATATCGCGGAACGGCATCAAGCAATGCAATGCTTTACATCCTATGCCTATTTTGACATTTATTGGTGTTAGGGAATCGTCGGCTATCATGTCGCACCGTTCCCATTTTGGAGGGTAACGACCTCTATTCAGAAAGTTCAAATTTACCATCTGTTCCTTGCATGACATCAGTTATTCTCAGAAACCAATACTAAATACTTTTCCACTACCGATTTTAACATTGGTAGTGGAAAATTTGTATTTAGTAAAAATGCATCGATTCTCAGAAACCGTCATGCATGTTTAGTTTGGTTACAATTACTATGCATGTAGTTATAAGCTGTCACGTGTAAGCACAATTCATTGCAGCAATGTCTAATTTGCTCAGTTCTCCATTTGATTCACAATTTTGTGTTAACAATTGACTGGCAACGGACTTTCTGATAATTTGAAATCATATAATACCACAAACTCAGATTTTTACCTCCAATACAATCCCAAATAATCGAATGGAACCAGGTTTAAAACTCACCCTGTATAATGATTTGGGCGATATCAGATTTTTCTAATTAAAAATTGAATAAAATCGATCTAATTACAAAAATGCCTACTAAAAAATGTGGCTCCAGTGTTAAAAGAAAGTTAGTTATTTAAACAAAATTCCCCAAGGTTTTTACAGGGTTCCCCCAGACCTGGAGAACCTGGAAAAGTCAGGGAACTTAAAAATGTCTGGAAACGCCAGGGAAAAGTCAGGGAAGAATGACTTTTTTTTTGAAAAAGTCAGGGAAATTCAACGTAGTCAGGGCCCATTTGGAAACATTTTTACATTTTCCCAGTACAAATTTACAAAATTAGCAACAGTTTCTGAGGAGAAATTTGCAAAATTCTTCACGTTTTCCAAGTTTTCCGAGTACAAATTATCAAAAATTTCCACGTTTTACAAGGACAAAATTGCAGTTTGACTTTTTCCTGGTATAGAAATTTGCAAAATTGTCCCCTTTTACCGAGGACAAAAGTGCCAAATTATCCACGTTTTTCGAGGTCAAAGTGCAAAATTTTCCACGTATTCGGATGGCAAAATTTGCCAATTTCTCCACGTTTCC
This sequence comes from Ommatoiulus sabulosus, assembly GCA_034697705.1. Lineage (NCBI taxonomy): Eukaryota > Metazoa > Arthropoda > Diplopoda > Julida > Julidae > Ommatoiulus > Ommatoiulus sabulosus. The sequence goes on along the minus strand of JAQGAO010001568.1, from coordinate 6,501 downwards.
TGAATACAAATTTGCAAAACTTTTCTACATTTTCTATTTTAATTGTCAAAATTTCGTTAGTGAACTTTGCAAAATATTTTACTGCATCGATTTGGAAAATGCGTCAATTTATGACATTATCATTGGTCAGGGAAATTTTTTTAAAACCTGGAAGTCAGGCAAGTTGAAAATGAAATTTCTGGGGGATCCCTGTAAAAGCGAGCTACGATTACCCTTAATATGGTTCTTGTTGAAAACGTGTCCACTTAGCCGTAAAAAAACATACGCTCTTCACGTACTGCCGGTTTAAATGGTTAAGACGATTTTGACTCATTCCTCAGTACAACGCTCGAGACTAACGAGTCGAATGCATTTCAGACAAACAAACGCAGGAAAGGAACCATCAAAAATCGACCAGTGGTTACGAAAGGCAAGCGATCCACGAGGACGTCCAGTACGGAGTAAACGAATGCTGGCGCGACAATAACGAGTTAAGTCCTTTTCACACCACCAGGTGGCCTTGAATAGATCAGAACACATTAAACGCATCGTACCATATAAGAGAAATTTCCGCACGTTCTTAGCACAAGCTGTCTGCAAAAAAAGAAAAAAAAAGGTTTCTTTCCGATGAAAATCATTGGGAGGAAATGTGAATGCGATCATTCGTTAGCAGAATTGAAAGTAATGAAATTTCTATGTAAAATGGTAAAATCTTTGTTCGTACCATTCTGCATTTTCTATTAAAAAGAAATAAATAATTGCGAGGTGTTTAAGAGTAAAGAAAGTGTCGTCAAATGGGTAGCAACGATGGGTTTCAATTATTGAACATAATTTCAACTAAAAAACGTCATATTTATACAGGGTTCCCCCAGACCTGGAAAACCTGGAGTCAGGGAAAATTCTACGTAGTTAGGGCCCATTTGGAAACATGTTTACATTTTCCCAGTAAAAATTTGCACAATTGTCTACGTTTTCTGATGTCAAAATTGCAAAATTTTCCACGTTTTCCGAGGACAAATTTGCAATACTTTCTAAATTTTCCGAATACAAAATTGTCAAATTTTCAAAATCTATTCATGCAAATTTGTTTTTTAATTTTTTAATATTGTACTGCGTCGATTTCGGAAAATGTCAATTTTTGACATTATCATAGGTCAGGAAATTTTTTTTAAAACCTGGAAAAGTCAGGGAAGTTAAAAATGAAATTTTTGGGGTAACCCTGTTAGAGGATTTCTGGAATTAATTGCTGAATTTACTAAACTGACTAAGATTTAAACTATGAATTGTATTTCCAACAATTTTCAAATCTTGATTAATCCGGTGTTGCCAAAAAGATTTCTGTTGACGGGAATGTCAAAGTCAAATTCACCATTTTACGAGCAACAAATTTGAGCTTATTTTTGAACACGGCTGAGAATTACTCCGAAATTTCATTTGAAATTATTCTATTTCTTTGACATCAGCGCCATTGCCAAGTTTCCTGCTACAGTTTTCCGTCAACTAGCTCCGTTGATACTGGTGGGAAATTTGTGCAATTTGATCTACGCGTCGACTGACAAAGATGAATTTTTTAATGAAATCAGCTGAATTACATTTTTAAACGCAAAACTTGGCAAATATGTAAAGGTGAGTAAGAAGTTATATCCCTTTTAAATTCCGGCTTTTAAAAAAGTCCTTAAAAATATCATATCACACAAGTCAGGGTACCCCCAGACCTGGAAAACATGGAAAAGTCAGGGAAGAATGACTTATTTTGAAAAAGTCAGGGAAATTCAACGTTGTCATGTTTAACTTTGTAAACTTTTTTAAATTTTCCCATTCCAAATTTGCAAAATTCTCCATGTTTTCAGAGTACAAATTTGCAAAATTTTCCACTTTTTCTGAGCACAAAATTGCAAAATTTGCAGGCCTACAAATTTGCAAAATTTTCCACGTTTTCCGAGTACAACTTTGCAAAGTTTTCCACATTTTTCGAGAATACATTTGCAAAACCTAATTTTCCGAATACAAAATTGTCCTATTTTTTAAAATTTTCTACGTTAATTTCCAAAAAGTTCATTAGTAAATTTTGCTAAATATGTCAATTTTTGACAAAGTCAGGAAAGATGAAAATAAAATTTCTGGAGGGAGCCCTGCAAGTGTTGATTACGAAATTCTTATCTATTTATAAGAATATCGATCGTGCAAAGTGTTGTCGATAAGTACATACACGTAGCTTCGCGAGTCCACGAAGAATATGCGGTCAGATCACATTCTTAGAGGTACCAGGGTTCTAAATTTCCCATCGGGTTCACGAGCGTAGAACCGTGCCGAAAATAGCGACGTAACAACTTCCCACGAATATTTTATTCAATAACTCCAGCTTTCATTAAACGAGACTGTCAATTTTAATACGTAAAAAATGATTTCTACAAATCGCTATAAATCATCAATCGGGCTTTTAATCGAGCATTTATTTAAACTATACGTATTCGTACAGTTGCTGTACCAAATCTACTCTGACTAGATTACCTCGGTCATTCTCGTTATTGTTAATTTTTTTCCATTTTGTTGAAGAAATGCCGAATTATCTTAACCGGTGTGGCATAACGAAACACATTTAAAATATGCTTATGTTGTAAATATTGCTGAAGTCGGACTAAGGGGCCATTCAAAAAGGACGTCCTCATGTAGGTGGGGATAGTTTGAGTAATGGACACAATGTGGACGGGGAGGGAGGGGGTATAACCAACTAGAAAGTCCACTTGATAAAAGAATGCCAAATAAAATCAGTCAGTGAAGTAAAAGGGAAATTAAGCGCAATATGTGTTATAAATTGCAAAAGTCAGTAAACGGGGTACCTCCAGTCCTGGAAAACCTGGGAAAGGCAGAGGACTTAAAAGCTCAGGATCCATTCGCTAACTTTTAAATTTGTCCGGGACAAATTTGCAAAATTTTCATTTGTCTCCAGCATAAACCGGCAAAAATTTCAACCTTTTCCAAGGTCATCTTTACAATTTTTTCCACGTTTTCTCGAAGATAAATTTGCAGAAATGTCCAAGTTTTTCCGAGGACAAATTCGCAACATTTTCCACGTTTTTCCCGAGCACGAATCTTCAACATTTTCAACTGTTTTCAAGTACAGATGGGTAAGATTTTCAACACTTTCTCAGGAGAAATTTGCAAAATTTCCAACAGATTCTGAAGACAATTGGCCTTTTAAAGAGTACAAAATTTACGTTTTCCGAGTACAAATTTGCCAAACTTTCAAAATTTTCCGAATGCAATTTTTAAAGTATGGGACGTCCCGTTGGGGTGATCAACCGGACACAATGTGGGTAGGGGGGCGTCCAATTTTGGGAAAATTTTGAGGACGTCCTTTTTGAATGGCCCCAAGTTCCGTCGAGATATGATGGGAACGAACCTTCGGGGGAAATACTCTAGGATTTAGGATTTATTTCGAGGAAAATTCCAAATAATATAAATAAATATTTTATTTTCTTCACGTGCTTTATAGATTCGAATGAAATTTCAGTGGGTGGTTTTAATTTTTAATCTTCATCCTCTTCGTCGAAGCTCGGCAATAAATTCGACTCCTTTTTGTCGTTCCAAACAAATTTATAATTTTTTTCCAACATTTTCTGGCGTTGCGCTTGTTCCGCCGCTTCCTCGTTACCGGCCTGTAATTGAAACGAGAGATTAAGTCTGGGCTCTGCTAATTATTAATCCGATCGAGCTGGAGACTGGCATTATAATTAATTAGTAAGCAGTAAAGCGGATTATATCCAAAATTACTCGCCAATAATTTGATGAGAACTGTTTGAAGTTGGCTCGACTCTTCCTCGTTCAGAAAATGAAACTCGTCTTTGTCTTCGTCCAGATAAGCCGATGTTATTATTTTCACTTCAACTTTCTTTCCTGTTGTATGGAAGAAATATTAGGATGTAATCGAAAACTATTTAGAAACGAGTATGTATCGTAGGTTTCAATTCCTCACCCACGGTGTCCATTCCTGATTGCTTGAGATGTTCTCGAAGCGCTCGTTCGATGGTTTTCAAATCCTTCTTCCCTTCTTGGTCTTTTTCTTGAAAATCTTGGCTTTTATCTTTGGACACTGTTTTCATTTCCGGTGAGAATTTCTTCACTTTTAGTCTCAACGAATTTCTCAATTTGAGCGACATCTTCTGATCTTTATCTAATTAGGCGAAGGAGCAGTATTATAATTATATTTTTATGGAAATTTCCGAGTACGGGATACATACGCAGGGTTCCCCAGACCTGGAAAAGTCAGGAAACTTTAAAATGTCTGGAAAAGTCAGGGAAGAATGGCTTATTTCGAAAAAGTCAGGGAAATTCAACGCAGTCATGGCGATCCAATATTAATACTTCTGCATGGTTAGCTCAGGGCCCATTTTCTGAGTACAAATTTGAAAAATTTTCCACGTTTTCTGTGTACGAAATGGAAAAATTTTCTAGGTTTTCAGAGTACAAATTTGCAAAATTCTCCAGGTTTTCCGTGTACAAATGTGCAAACTTTTCCATGTTTTCCGAGAACAAATTTGCAAATTTTCCACGTTTTCTGAGTACAAATTTTTAAGATTTTGAAACATTTTCCGAATACAAAATTGTTACATTTTTAAAAATGTTAAAATTGTCGTTAGTAAATTTTGAAAAATATTTTCCAGTGTCAATTTTGCAACATACATGTATGTCAATTTTTTACATTGTCATTGGTCAGGAAATTTTTTTAAAACCCGGAAAAGTCAGGGAAATTGAAAATGAAATTGCTGGGGGAACCCTGGTATGCATCCGCGTTAAAGTCCTACCTTCCGTCGTTGCCGGTTCCATTTGCAAACCTGCCTTTTGCGTCACCACTTCTTCTGACTGATCCACTTTCGTATCTTAAAAAAATGATACTGTTACGGTAAATTCCATCATAGTCCCGGACACTCGGTTCAATAATTAATCGTGATACGCTTTTTACCTTCCGAAATTATTTCTTTTCTACTTTGCTCTTGATTTTGGATGGTATTCTGTAAATTCCACAATGCTTCGTTGGCGTTATTGAGATCCTGTTCCGCTTTATCCAACTGTTGCAAGAGTTGAGTCAACGTTGTGACTAATTTGCCGAACGTTTCTTCTTTGGCCGCCCTTTCTGGATCCTCTGATTCCTCGGAGTTGAGCTAAGCGAGAAGTTACAGTTCTCTCGTTAAATACGATCCGTTAACTTAGAAACCGAATAACGCGTCGTTAACTCGCGAACCTGTTCTTCAGTTTCCAATACTTTACCCAGTATTTGTAATCGTTCCACGAGTTTCTCTACGCTTACTTGCGGCTCTGAAAAATCAAAATAGGACACGTACGTGTAGCGCTGACCATCCGTATTATCAATTTTTTTCATGAGATCGAATTAACGTTTAATTTACCCTCTTCTTCTTCTACCGGATCTACGTCCTCGCCTTCGTATTTGTTCTCTTCGTCGGCATCGGAATCCAAGTAGTCGCGCGAAGGGCTCGCCGCAGATTCATCGCTAACTGAAAACGCAATGTAACTACGGATGAAATATTCGCGTACGATAGTAGCGCTACGTTCAAATATTCGACAATTAAAATTACCCGGTTTGTCCGTGGGTTCTTCGACGAGCACCTCGTCTTCCGGAATACTTTCGTGTCCTTCATCCAGCTCTTTCAATTCTACCAATTTTTCCTCCTGCTTCGAAAGCCACGCTTTTCTCCTTTCCTCGAATAATTCCTTTTCTTCTAAAAAATGAAGAAGTTATGATAGCATTTTTTCAAAAAAAAAATTCAAGAGTACAGAAAGTGAAATTTTGTCCCTTTTTATCCGATACCTTCTTCTCGTTGGTGAAACTGCTCGTATTGTTCGGACGTCAAGATCGGATTGCAAGTAATGAGGCGCGGCGTATTGGTGGGGGGAGGCCTTAGATAAGGGTGGTGACACACCCTGGTGGTTCGCACGGTGATGATGTAGCGACACGATTCCGGTTCCTCCACTTGAGATATGTAATCGCCGGCTCCGTCTTCGCACAAAAACTAAAAACCGTATAGTTAATATAAGATCTGACTGCTAAACTATTGAAGAAACGGACCGAACTTACTCTAACTTCGGCTTTTCTAAGGATGCCAGTCACTTCGCATTTGCTTCCGTTCAAGTAATACTGACTGTGGTAACGTTGAAGCCGATTGCGGCTCGTCTCATCTTCCTGGAATTGTACATTTAAAAAGATTTCAAAAAATTCGTTCAATAAATAGGATTTTCTGGCTCGTCAAGACTGAAGAGAGGCAAAAATGCGCCCATGAATTGAGAAAAGGACATTTTATATTGACCTTGGATTTGTTTTTCCAGTCGTATTCCGAGTGGTAAGTTCCCAAAACGATGACCGGGCTCACGATTTTATTATCTTAAAAAGAAAGATGAAGGTTATAGTTTAATAAACTATACTTTAGTAATTACAGTAAAACCTCTATTCTGTCAACCTCTAATATGTCAACTTTCTATTATGTCAACTCATCAGCACGTGGCTCC
>JAQGAO010001567.1:0-23735 GCA_034697705.1 Ommatoiulus sabulosus | reverse complement strand
TTCGAACGGCCACGCGGCCTAAGTTTAATCTTTGTAATCTTTTGTAATTAATTGTAAATTAAAGTGTATAATATCAACAATGATCTTCGCCTGTTTCCTGCTGCCAGAAACGCTAAACACTCTAAAATGAAACCAAACAAAATAAAAATATTGTTTCGTGTGAACAAGCGTGTCTCAAAATTTGATATTGCCTTCGTAAACGGGTTAAACTCCCCACTATAGTTACTCTCTCGAACTGCAGATGCAGTACTTGTACAGTACAATATGTATAGATAACTTTCACAAGCAGACGACATGTGCTGGCTCCGCCTAGATCAGACATTGTGGGGTAGTTGAAATGGTTAAAAATGGTTGCCTTTGCTATAGATAAGCCGCACGTTCAGACGCTCAGGTACATTCTTTCCATATTTCATTTTTTAAGGAAAGCATACCCCACAACACGCCCACAATGTAAATTGGGCCACATTAGCCACGCCCACGAGGTGTGTGACGTCACGTGCAAGTTATCTATATGCTACCATATGTAGCATCACGAAGAAATAAGTTTCTAGCCAATTTCGTACACGCTGTTCTTTCAAAAATTCTATACAATTAAAATACAGTAAACAGAGATAGAGTATATTCGTATCGCGATACCACATGCTAATTTTCGTGAACCCCTTTGGGAACAGTCACGGTAAAAAATTAAATTAAAGTTTTCCACTTTATATCAGTTTGTCCGACCTTCGGTGGGCCTTACCATGCAAATTGTTCTCGTTAGATGCAAAATTCATAAAGGCGATAATGCTTGCCAACTTTCCCTAACCAGTCTAGCATCACTAATCGCTATCAAAATTAATGTTTCTGTATAGACTTCTTTTGATAAGCAGCTGAGGACTAATGGTGCTGTATCGTATCCTACTTTCAAATGCAACCATGGCTAATTAACAAATACATCAATTGCAACGTTTTTAATTGTTTTTATTAAGTAGCATTGTATTAATTATGTACATTTCTGTCAATAACATGCATGTACAGTATATACCTTGACAAGTACAATATACTGTATGCTGTATAGTATGATAAATAGTGGTATACATGTATTTTGAGTAAAACGATCTATATTTATGATTACTACCCTATACATGTGTACAATACAAATGCACCCTGTAAAGTTAATTGAATCATGCATTTTTCTTCAGGATTACACATATATATTTGCTGTAACCGATGATTCTGAAATATTCAAATATATACAAATTCTTATAATAATTGGATTTCAACGTGCGTGTTATGTCGACACCCTTAGGGTGCGTGTCCACTAGAGAAAAACTCGTGCAACAAAGTTTCTCTAGTGGACACGCACCCTTACGCATCTTTCAGTCCAATTAAGGTGCAGGTAATTTACTTATCTCCATAACACTTTCATACGATCAAAATGTTTATTATTGCTGATGATATTCGAGAACTAAGACAGTATAAAAATACAAAGATGACGAGAACCTGTATTTATCTGCAAAACGTTTGATAATAGTATAGATTGGAACCCATTTTCAAGACCGGCTCAGCAAGGTTACTTGCATGTATAGAGCGATTCGGTCAACATTCAACATGAAAATACAATAGATATACATATGTTTTAATTTATTTAGGCCTACGTTTAAAACATGGAAGTGGCTTATCAAAATCACCGCGCTAATAACAAATATGTTCGAAACTGGTCAATATTACACCTAAAACTATGTTTAAAATCTTATCATTACGCTTTCCATATGATAAACACGCTATACTTTTTATAAGAAGTTCATTTTTTCCAATGAACTAAGGCGTTTGAAAAATAAATTCATTTCCTTAAAAAATGGCCATTTTTCTAAAATATTGAACTCATTCTATCAAACGTTAGGGGTTTTTCTTCACGCAAGTTTCAACAAAAAAACTATATACCTATACAAACGTTTCCGAACACTTTCAGCCCCTTTGCGAATCTGCATTCACTCGCTTCTGTGTATCGTGCGGTTTATCTTTGAGGTCAAAATCACTGCCAAAAATCTGATGTCGGGAGGGCGTTTTTCGAGTTATTTTAGGTTAAAAAACAGCATCGTTGAGACTGGGGATGAATGAAAACGAGACTCGCTTCCGAAGATGTTTTGAATTTCCAACCAAAATTGATTTACTTAGGAACTTACCACGAAAGTGTCGCCGGCGAAGGGCATGTCTATATATTTTCGTGAAAACGCATGAAAAATGAGGTGTTGGCTGCCCCCTTCTGGCGGACCCCCCCTCATCACGTTCTTGTATTTACGCCATATGATGCCGGGTCCATCTGGTTCCGATTACGGGCACGGAAAAGTGCACCCATTTCGGTGACAAGTTCGGACCCACAGGAAAGCGAACTTTGCCTGTGGTCCGCCACCGCTCTGTCTTTGAATGACATTTCTCCAAAGTGTACACGCCAGGCTGCCTTTCTAATCGGGATATTTGATTACGTTAATTAGTAACCAATTACGAGTGGAGTGCTGGATAAAAAGCCTTGGTTGGCATCAAACTGCCATCGGAAATGTACCGATGTGAGCGTTGGTTAGCGTGCTCGTGCGGTTTGGTGCGTTATATAGAGACCCAATGCAGCGCACATGCGTTTGCTTATTTTTTCAACCTCAAATTGAAGTTCAAACCCAATACCGTACTCATGTACAATATGTATACATTACATCACGTGAGTTTACTGGAAATTTGCCATGCTTTCGTGCAATTGCATGTAGTGATTACAGTGTATGAAAAACATACCTCAAGCTTGTTTTTGCATGGCTAAACAAATCAGGGGAAATCACTACCTGTGGCATGACCCAAACCCCGAACGCAGTGCTACATGTGTGCACCAGTAATGTCATCTCATCCCTGGTAAACAACAGGGTATTTTACCCTATATCGGTCTATCCGAAATACATGTACTTTTTGTACTTCGTCAAACCGCGTTTTGAAAATACGTGTATCATACAATTTTATACGGAGCATCATTTTATTGCTCAAACCGCAAATTAAGTGCCGCAAACCGCAATAAGTACATGCAGTTGTGTTAGATCTCCCTCTGGCGAATGACGTCACTGCCGAATTCTCAGCACTTTTTAATATTTATATGTATACATACTGTGATGTGTAGCGCTAGCAGTTTGGAGCCATGAAAGGCCACGTTTACAATACCTGCACTGGGGCATTCGGACATGTACACGTATGTACACTGTATGCATTTTGTCATAGCGCCATAAATGGGATAATTGGGAACGATGATAAATAGTAAATCTATGGCATATATGATATATTTTTTCCACTTGAGCCTTCCTAAAAACCGCCTATAAATTTGCATATTAAAAAAGAGTGACATGAGTTGCAAATTGCAAGCTCAACGAGTACGTTTCCAATTTGTTTTCTTTTTTGTAGGACAGGTTACAATTTTCCATGGAACTCTCAAGTTCTGATATTGTATCGCATTAATTCGGTATCAGCACGTTCGAGTAGGCGTGTTTTCAAAACATTAGCAAAAAAGCACTTCATTCTGCTATATTTTAACATGCCCAATTTGAGGTCATATAATTAAGAATTACTCGGTTCAGCCTGACAACTTGTTTGACGTGTTAACATCGATAACTGTAGCGTTGGTAAACACTTGTTTGGCTTTGATTTTAGTTTTGTTTAAATTATTATGCCATATTAACCTAAATGGTCTCTATGTTTATATACCCTTCCACAATTATGGGCATGGCGAGAAAAGCGTAGGCCTACATTAGACAAGGGAAAGAAACTTGAAACGTGTATATAAATACAGGAATTTTGAAAGCGTGAGTTGCGATAGGTATTGCCTTATATACAGTATATTGTAACAAAATTGTATGATAAGTAAACACCCATAAGAACATTTCATGCTTTAATTAATAAATGGGACACTGTTATATTTTCTATCCTAATTTTATTTCTTCCCTATTAATTTTAGATATAAAAAACTTGCGGTATTTTCAGCTAGGAAACTATGTTTGGCCACAGATGGCGCTATAATTATTATCAGAAATAACTACATCAACAAAAGAACCGAGTTTCTCGCGCAACGATCGACTGTTTTGAGATTTGGAATTTTCAAGTTGAATCGTTAGTCTATCTTCCCTACCTTTCGGCACACTTTTAACTCATGGCGTGTTTATTTAAATATTTATTTATTTTAATCTACTGCGTAGAAGATATTAGACATCTTTATGGTAGGACTTCGCAGAATATACGAGGGAGAGAAAGTGCTCCAGGAAAATAAAGTTACATATTCGTTGGTGGAAACGCCCACCTGAAACAATTTGGTTTTTCTTTGTATTTGCAAAGATTTCGTAATTTTCCAGCATTTTTTTAAAAGATTTACACACATTATGAAATAAAATGCTATAGCTATAGCAGTAGAAATATTTAATATATATACTGTATATTTTATTACTTTTATAGGGTTACAGCTAGAATGTAAATATCCTGAAAATAAACCGCAATAAATACATATTCAAATATGATTTCGTATTATGACATCATGCGCCTCATTGGCTCGCTTCTTGCTTTTGCCTTTCCAAAATGACGCAATTATACAGTGTATTTCTCATTATCATCTCTATTTCGGGCGATGGGGAGATGAATATCTGCAATAAATAACATAACTATACTTGGAAAAATACTTTCTATATTCGTAAGAAGATTTTCTTATTTATTTGAAAATTATGTTGACCAGTACATTACATTCATTTAATTCGAAATCCATCAATAAATGAATGTCATTCTATTTTGAATCATATTCCTTATATTTAATTTAAATAACAATCGTGGTTTAAAAAATGTCACACTTTCACGTGTGAAATGAGTTACGCAACATTTTTATATTCTATTAAATGCGTGCGTATTCTGGTAGATTTATTTATATTGACGTAACGGCAGCGTTGCGTTCCTGGCTCGGGGCATCACGAAGAAGACTGGCTCTAGGAAGCGCCATGATTGATTCCGCTGAAAGCAGCACCTGTTTTACTTATAAATGTGTTGTGTTTATAAGTCAAGTGTGTGTAAATTGACTATGTGGGACATGGCGATAAATGTGTTCATTTTTTACAGGCCGGCTCTTAAAAATCTGAAAATTACGCAAATAATATTTATCTATTTATACACAAAGTTGCTTTTAATGTTCTTGTTGATTGATACTGTGTGGCCGCGTTAAAAATAAGACTGCCAAAATATTTAGTCTTAGACCTGTATGCTTCTTCGCAATCACGGTAATTTTACACTCAATTTCAGATATAGGATAAAAAAGAATAAGATTTTGCGGAAAATGCTGTTTAGATCTATTCGAAACTGTATACAGTGTATTCAAACCGTTTCCAAACTGTAACGTTAACTTGATGCAAATGTAATATTTTACCATCCATTAACAATTAGTAAGTTTGTGAAGTTTAGATATATTCTGCCGCGAATGATGCCTGCCAAACAATAACGGAAATCCGTTGCAGTGACGACAGCGATTACATGTTTTGACGTTTAGTTACATTTTTCAGATCTTCTATGCGACTTCCTAACTTTCATGTGCATGTACACAAACTTAAACCTACACTATACCACATTCAAATCTTTCAAGTACCTTGATAAGCAGTTTTACTGCGAAAACGTGTATTGCTACCTGTAGTATTTCATTTATCATCTGACAGCTTTTGAAAATCAATAATGTTCTTTTTTTAATGTATACTTTGTAATACCATTATTATAACTTCCATGCAGTATTTACGTTCATACAATTTACGAAGACCGGGGCCTCTTATTTGGATCTTATACAGTATAATGTATTTCCACTGAGGGAGTGAAATCTTGCGTTTGAATTTTGACGCTTATTTAACTTGACAAACATAGAGCTACTGGATGATTTTTTTTTTAAAAAAATATTTATTGTCGGATTCATTAAAGCGATTAAGATTTTCACAGTGATGGTGTGAAATACAAATTGATTCATAATGCGGTCGGTCACTGCAGTGTCGAATTACAACATTTTAATGGTGAAGCTAATTCCATCTGATTTATTTGAACAAATTTGTCTGATGTGTTATTTCTTAATGTTAGCCTACTCAAAACTTTTAAAAAATTAATTTAAAAAAAAAAGAAATGCGTGTTGGTGGTTTTTTTTTTGCTATTTTTTCACGAGTCATTCGCTCCACTACTACGTGACAAAATTAATGGTTGACCCGCAAATCACTGCTCTTCCACCAGTCATGCAGCGCCATCTATCGTTAAGACGAGACACTAATAATAAAGGCGGTTAAATTAAACAGTCAACACGCGATGTTTGAATCCAATGTGAAGAAAAACAATCAGTTTTAAGTTTGCTTTCTTTTTTTCTATCACATTCGACATTTCACCCTATAAAGCCCATTTTAATTTAGATTTCCTTAGAATGAGATTTAAGTATTAATCGAAATGTGCGAGAATTTTTAATGGGTTAATTCATCGATATAAAGTCGGTTTCACCCTTGCCATTGAAAGGCAAGCAGGTGCCTGTTGAAATTAAGGCCAACCCGCCCTGCCCAATTTACTCCTTTCCCATAGTTTATTCATTTCTTAAGCATAAAAACTAAACTATAATTACCGGCTATTTTCTCCAAAAAAAATACAGGTCATCCAGCCATGATTGGAAATTTAAGACTTGTAAATCATACTGATCAAAATTGATCCCGCTGCATTTTTCGCAGAAAACATTCCTGAAGTTGGGCTAATTTTTGAATTATGAAAGGGAAAGGCGGAGGGGGTGGTGCGAGGGAGGTTCCAAGAAATGCATGAAATATGTGACAATTCCCAATTATGCAATAAATTCACTATATATCTAGCTGTCATAAACCCTCATTTTCATGCAGATAAATCGCAGGGATCAAATGAACACTCCTATCAAACGGCATAACTTAATTATGCCAACTGTGAAGTACTTAAATACTAGTAAATTTAGTAGAACTGTAATTATACCCAATTGCGAGTTCGTTGCAGGAATTTTAACGACTTAACTTGTAAGTGTACTGACCACGAGAGGTTTGCCAATAAGTACCTGGGGCTCTGCGTGAGAGCCTATGCAAATGGACAAGTTTGCATGACCCCAAAATAGTGTAACATTGAATCTAAATTACTGTACTTTAATTCGAAAAGTATATAAGTGTACCAGCATAGTATAATGTAAGCTACAGTAGGTTATTGTTTGAGTATTACTTGTAGTTTCTGCAGAATGGTCGATGACTTACTGTACGTGCAAAAATATTCGTTCCTTTTTAATTTACTCAAGGATTTAAAATACCTTTTGAGATATTAGCCAAATTGCTTGAACCACCCCCTGGAGTTTACTCTGCTGGCAATTTTCTTCCCCTCAATAGTACCAAAAAATTCTCGATTTTGCATTTTATTTTAGGAAAATATATTTTGATTACTCACGAGATTCGAGGTAGTTAACGCTTAATGAGAAGGCCACTTAATTAGCCCTAAACTGTCTTTACACTTTTGTTGTCTTGGAAAATTGAACCGAACTAGACGTTTTGAGATGAAATCGATGTGGAAGTAATTATGTACATGTACGTACCGGTAATAAGTTCAATCTATTCGATGTACATGTATGTACATATACATTTTCAGATAATAGGGTATTCAGACAAAGGCTTTAAAATGATACTTTGTGCAGTTGTTAAATCAGGTGTGCATAATCGACAAGTTAATCGATTTTAAAAATGCACTCTTTTCGCAGACGTTGACTTCACGATTACCACAACATCCTTTCGACAACCTTTCAGATACTGTAGAGCCCCTGTCTGTCTGTCTATGAACCCCTATTATCTGCATAAAACTTGATGAAATTTCCTACTGTTTTTGTTTTTTTAACAGTAACCGAATGTCCATTGTCAGTGGTGTACATTCTATGCAGACTGAATTGTCCGTTGACCTCAATACGAATGGTCGTGACTGTTGTTTCAATCAAAGTTGTTTAATGATTAACGAGACATTTTCTGAGAATTTCAATTTTATGTAAATTGACCAACATTCCGAAGGACTTCATCTATATCTATAATATGGTTGACATAACGCATCTGCGATAGGTTATCAACGCGCTGATTTTGAATGCACGATTAGCCATGTGTATACATGTCCAGTAAGTCGATGTCCACGACCTCTGACCATTACCAAACGTAAGATAATTTGAAACGTGAAATCGAGCTTTACGTTAATCCTACGATGTTGATAGCGCACTCAAAGTAACTGACATCGTTAGGTCAAGTTATGCTCAATGGGGTCAAGACAGGCAATTTATTTTTAATTAACGAGACAAGAACCTTCAAAGATATCATGTACGCCACATGTCTGGCATGTAGATTTCATGGTCCCCGGTGGTAACTTTTGGGGTCATTGCTTGACAATCTGTAGCTGTTATGAAAGGCACCTGCGAGGAATAACGTGAGCAGTTTCTGAATGACCCGGAATGAATCATTAGGTTGTTATTGTGTGACAATGACTCGCTAAAATAATTAATTGTAAGATATAATTTGCGGGGACAAGTTATTAAAAGTGCCATCCTATATCTCATTGCCTCTGTTGGTGTTATTATACAGCTTCTTATAGTTTGATTTATACATGTACATACACTGTATAATTCAATGATTGCACTGATAGTATACGTTGAAACGAGCTAGGGAATAACTCGTAACCATTACTGTGGAGTCACTTCAAGTAGTTTCCGAGGTCGTGTCATTTCTAACCACTTATCCACATATTTAGTAGTTTTCCAAATAACTCCAATTAATGAAAACGATTTTAGTTTGGATATATCCAAGCAGTACGAAACAGATTTTCTTTTCTTTTTTTTTTTCATTTTAAAAACGAGAAAAATCGTGAATAATTATAGATTCATGAAGGCAAAGAAAATGATAGTATTTTAATCAATATTCTGTAGGTATGATGCGCTGAAGGACTCATCCAGAATTAGTCATTGTTCACAAGTATGGTGTGAAAAGTATTGACTTCAAGGTATGGTAACCAAGTCACGCCAAAAACTTAAGTTTGCTTATCTGATCAATTTCCAAAGAAAGTCTTACATATTAAATGCTAATTAATTATGCATTCCCCGCGGTACAATTTCAACGTCGTAAGTAGTCGATTTAATTATGCCAATGATAGCTTAATTGCGAGAAACAATCGTGTTGGTTCACGATCTGTTTAGCCGACTTTCGACCGAAGTTGACAGATTTCTTTATGACTCGTGTTTGTCTTTCAGCGTTCAACTTTTTTGGAGAATTGTGGTTAAGCGTGAATCAATAACCTATAATTACATTCCTTTGGCGTTTCCCCGCATCGTTTCATGTCCCCAATAATTCCCTACGCTAGCCATAGTAGTAAATGAGCTTAATTGCCAGTCTGGCCCACAAATTCAGCGACTATGGCCCCAAATATCAGAGGCTAAGTTTAAGGTTATGATGCATTTACCCAAATTGATCCTAACCACCAGCTGCAAGGGTGGGAACGGAAAACCTATTTTTGACCACGCACAAAAGCAATCGGAATTATTTAGAAATAAACAGCTGTTGAATATCGCAGTAATGTATATAAATAAATGACGTTAAAGACTCCATCGTGACACGTCCTATATCGCAAACCAGCTCCATCCTGCATAAAGACTTTTAAACGAAAAAGAAAGTAAATGAAATTCAATGCGTTGAAATTAAACAACAACGTTAAACAATCTTATGACTCAATCAGACAAGGATCAATAAAAAGTTGACCTGATAATTTTGTAGGGGAATTTCCCGCCACAATTTTGCTTATTCATATCTAAATGCATGTTACACTGCAGGACAATTGAATTATTCGTAAACATTACGACTAAAAAGCTATATTCGTGCCATTTCACTGATATGGAACATATTTTGCTGGAGTTAATACCACTTAAAACCAAAATTTGAAGATTTTACAGTTATGTCACTTCTGATGCGGGGGTGCGACATGCATTTCGATGATTTATTCAGTTTTGCATCGCCATCGTTTCCAATTTATAATTTCATATTGTTCCTAAAAATAATGTCATGCAAGATCCACGATGTTTTTTGATTTTTCAGAAACTCTTCACAACATTCGTCCAATTTTTAAAGGCGTGCATGATTCATTCGAAAAGTTTGTATCAAGAATCGTTATATATTACGATAAAATTTCTAGAAACGCTTAAGTGTTCGCCATCCCCTACACGCTTATCAAAATCCCATGTACATGTACTTCATATACATGTAGGTCTTTCGATACCCTGCCTAACTTTTTCATATTCAACGATTATGTTACGCCCTACATGTACATGTATAAAAAAAATTACTTTCATACTCCTAGAAAGCCAATGATTTTCAGGAAACGTTTTTGTCGTACAGCGTGACGTCATAGTTTTATGTAGTCTAAACTGGATTAGCAAAACAAGCGTGGTTCTTTAGATAAGATGAGCTCATGACGTGCTCCATTTTCCAGGATTTTCAAGTTGAATGACTTTAATATAACCTTGCAGGTGTTGGTGAAAAACTGCATATTATGGATAACACAAACGTGTAGTGTGATTTTCTGCTTGAAGACCAACTAAAATATTAAGGACAAAATAGAGGTGTATATTGAAAAGAAGCACACGTTGTTTTAAAAAGAGCGTATGCTCATTGCATAATCGTTCTATATTTTCGCACAATCGTTAGCATATTTTGCTTACCGATGATATGACTTCAATATTCAGGCTCTCTTAAAAGATGCGCACATATTTCCAATCCACATGTAAAAGAAACATCAGACGGGCAGAAGTGCTTACAGTACATGACATGTAGTTGCCATGGCTATACGTTTTATCAGCAATACTGGGGCATCATGCCAAACAAATACATGTATTTACAACAGCTGAATTGAAATGTTACATTCCTTTTTCCTTATCAGATGATTTTAGTTAAAACAGTAGCTGCAGACAGTCAATGCATTGTCGCAGATCTGCTAATTGGGTTACGTCTGCCTGGGTTTCGTTTGCCTTTGGACAAAACCTGCTTGAGTAATATTTTTTTTGTGACTAAATTCTATAGCTGCAAACATGTTTTTTTTTTCTTTCAGTAAAACAACCGAAATGTTACGTAAAATCAGCTGCATGTAGTTTAAATGGCATTGATTGCATTGGAAACACTGATTTAGCTCGAAAAAACTGCAGTTTCCCAAAAACTAAATCGCAGTATTACTTCCGCAAAACATCTTGCAATTTTCAACAAAGAACTCAACTGAACTTGTAGCCTATCCTTTGAAACGGATCCTTTGAAACGTCCTCCGACCCGTTTCAGTTTCCTCGAATGGTCGCTAGATGGCGCACAGTCGGATCAGTTATTAATTAAAATTTATTACGTCGCAATAAAAGTAACCCTTCGTGAGTTTTCACCCGTTACCAGTGAAAATTCCCAATAAGTAAACCTTAATGGTGTTGAACTATATCATGAACTTGATTCTCAACGAAGTACAGTATATGAACAAAAAAGCTACACTTTTATGATTGTTGAAAGGCTGTACATTTTTTTTTTCAGATTTCTTATGAAATAAGAGGTCATTCCCAGCTTGTGCCATGGGCAGGCGATTTTCCACGGTATTGTTTGGAGAAGCCTAGCGATTGGACTTCGTCATGCAGTTATGAAGCTCGACCTCTAGGGTCGCTCGCTCTTGAATGTGGCTGGATCCTTGACCCCACCCCCTCACTTCCTCCCCCTGTTGCATCTTCCCCGAAATTCTCACCTGGTCACGGTTTCGGGAAAAGGAGGCGGTGTTTGCCCCTCCAATGAGGGTGCTCCTCGCCAGAAACCCGTTGCTTTCTGGCGTCCATTCACGTTATAAAGCTAGTGTATACTCGCAACAGGTAGTTAGTATTTCCTGGTTGCTCGCGTAGAGAAGATTTCGCGGTCGTCCATCGTCATCTCCTCTGCAATTCTCCGCATCACCGCCATAGAGTTAACATGGAGACCAGCGTGTTGGTCCTGAGCGCGACCGTCGGGTTGCTGTGTGTCCATCTGGCCCTCGGCTTCCCCTCAGGGGCACCCCCCGACATCTGCGGCACCGACTTGGTCCCTGTTCACGGTAACAACGTAGCAGCAGGCTCCTCCACCGAAGCGCCATTCACGCTGACCGCGAGTGCAAGCTCGTATTCACCCAACAAACCCATCACAGGTGAGTTGAGATTTTTCGACATTTTTCTACTGAAAAGTTGTCGCTGGATGACCAGTCTTTGGAGCCCAGATATGTAAAACATGAATGAAAAATGCAAGTTATAAATTTGGTAAAATGGCTGCATCGATTTAGTCTTAGTTACAACATTTAAAAAAAAAAATTCTGAAAAGTTTGTCGCTGGATGATGATGTGGCTGCATGTGGAATCCAGATTTGAATCCATATTTGTAACACATGTAAACGAAAGATACGTCTTGGTTCAAAATCCAAATTCGATGAAACTGCTGCATCGATTTAATCTTAGTTTAAACTTAGACAGCCATAGGATGCTCTGAAAATGTTTTTATATACAAAAATCATTTGTATCAATCGAGAAGAAATAAAAATCATGCATGCCGGAGCAGTCGATTTTCATCTAAAAAGATGAAAATCGACTTCGAAATCGATTGAGATCAAATCACTGTCTATGCTCTGAAAATCACTTTCTTTTTAGACTGTGAAGTAGCTACATGATAAACTGTATTAATAGCCGAGTACAATTTATCAAATCAGTGGGAATGTTAGCACTCACTTGAGATGAAAGCTTACTTGGCTATTTTACTACTATGGACGCTGATGTAAAATATATTCATCGATCAATTGTATATACAGAAAAGACTATCATATTTATGCAAAAAATACTTAAACGGAAGTAAGAGAGATTATGACAGCATTTCCACGAAAAATAAAAACTCTACAAATGGTGTGTGTAAACATCCTGTTTGATTTGTTCGTACAGCTTTTTAGAACTTAAACTGGCTTCATCACAAATAAAACGCGTAGCTAAAGTATATTTACTAAGAATTATTAAAATTTGCCAGAATCTCATTAATAAGTAAATGACAATTCAGACACGGTATAAACTGACATCTGGAGACATTTTCTCACTGGTCAAAGAACGATTTTTTCATGCTTTCTTGCAGGAATAATAACACGGAATATTCTTTTTTTTAGATCATTTTCTCTACCAAGTTAGCATAATCCTGAAATAATAGAGGAAAACGCTGTTTTATATTTTCCCTTCATGCATCTTCCTGTTTTTTTTTTTACAAATATCTCATTTCTGACGAACATCAGTTTTCAAACTAATTTCACTATAAGCGAGTGTCAACGGAGGTGTCCCAATTTCTAAACAATGGACCTCCCCCATTTCCAGAGCAGAAGAAATCCAGGTGACATAAAAATAAAATAATGGAAAAAAAGTACAAATTTCAATTATTAATGAGCGCAAATACTACATATTCAGATTCTAGTTTAGTTTAGGAACGAACGCGGACATCCCAATCCACATACATGTATTAATATTAAAAAGATAAGATTTACGCCGCGAAATATATTTTTGTCATTTCTCATAAAACCGAATCGATGTTGAGAGTAAACGTATGAAATTTAATTAAAAAGTGGCAATAAACCAACCTATTTTACTAACAGGTCCACTTTTCACCGGCCAATGGATATTTATGGGTCACTAATATATACCACTTTTCTTTCGCATCAATATTCCTAAACTACTTCCTCGGGAAAACGGCTTACTAGGTTACCGTGCTTCGTATTATGGTGATAATTAATATGCACGACTGCAGATGGGCATCAAAGTTTACAAGGGGGATGAACCGGTAAATGCAAGTTTGAAATTTTGCATACATGCCACTGGTCCATTTTTTTTCTCAAGATTCCGCAACTTGTTTGGAACACGCGAAAAAACTTGGTGATTTGACACGTAATAACCTACAGAACCGGTAACACTGGTACCTTTTTCTCCAAGATCTGACATCCTTAAACCTCATTCCCAAATTAAAAACACACTGCATCTTCATCTTTGATGCATTTTTTAATTATTTCAGCATATTTCCTAGAGCAGAACGTTGAAAATAATTCCAATTTTGGAGCATAATTATTTTTTGGCATTTAATGGAAATTTCTATTATTTAATAATTTTGTATAAAGTTTAAAGAATTTAATGTTAACATGGCAAATGATATACCTGTAAATTTGTCGAATATTAGTCCCGTCAAACTTTAATTTTTAGTTTGTAAATTTAAACAGCTGGTTTGTTTTCTTATCTATGTAAATTGCTATTCACACGTGAATCATAATCAACTGCAAATGTTAAAGGGGTTGCAGAGAATTGGGAAGCAAATTAAACTCGTAATTGTGGATCACATTGAACTTGTCTAAAATAATCGAGTACCGCAACAAGTACAACATTAAAATCGTTTTGATCAAATTTAATGTCTTCAGAATTTATTTAGCTAAATTATTAATTATACTTGAAATCATCGAAATCCTAAATACACAAAAATCTCTTTTTCAAAGCACCAAATTTTATTATTTGTTTTGGTACATGTACATGTAGTTCTGTTCTAAAAGAAAGGCATTGATCTCGTTTAGATAAACTTTTTTCCAAAAGCTAGAGATCGGTGATCGCATATTTGCCGCAAAATGTCAACCGGTTTTGAACAATCATCTCGTATCTTAAAGTCCTAGATCTGATCTACATAAGTAAGAATTATCTCGTTCAATTTTTTTGTGTTTAAAAAATGTATTCCTATAGTTCATTCATTTGTAGGGTATACTTCCTTTTAAAGAGTTATTATTATTGTTTTTTTTACCATTATTATAACTGCTTGAAAAAAGGTGTTTCGTCTCGCTACAAAGCGATTTCGCATCCGTCAGTTAACATTTTCGGTTGCATGACCTCCTTGATTTCGAAACGCTAGAGGGCGCTTCCGAGATCAATAAACTCCAGTGACCACAGACGAGTACAGTGAGAAAGCATCTTTTCTGATGGTGGCTACAGGTGAATGGTGGCTGATTCCTTGAAAAGTTTGTTGACCACAAACATGTTGCGTTTTACGGGGTGGGAAAGGATGGCAATTTATCGCCTAACTTTTTATCAGATTTAAACATTTTATTATCCCAAATATGAACAAATTTTATTATTGCAAGAAATGCTTCCGGTCGAAAGCGTTTGCTTTACAACAAATGTACTTTTTTATTTAATATACTGTATTTAAGAGAATAATTTGGCCTATGGATGGATGATTTTTCGAGAAATTTCATTGCCGATTTTAAGCAGTAACGTTCAATTAATTCAGTAAAAGAGATCTGCATGTTTATCCAAGAACACTACAAAGTCAGCAATTCCCCTCCCCTCCCCCCCCAAACAAATTGAAATTACCTTTATTTAGAAAATTAAAATAATATAGAAAAATTAGTAAATTGATCATAGAAAATTTTTGAGGTGATGTCAAGTTATTGTTTTTGCCAACGTTAGAATTGTCTGGGATTTAATTTGTTGCGAATTTGTCCATTTAGATATGATAACAGAAAATTTTCTTTTAATGGTTGGTTATCACAATGAGGTTTAAATGCCAGGTAAAAGGAGGTTTATTCTTTATAATATTCCCACAGAATATTCATCTTGGAAATTGCTCTCTTTGTTTTCTTAGAGAGGGATAATGAAATTCATGCATTTTATTACAACCTTTTATTAACTCGCGCGATATTCACCTAATAGTTTGCCAGGATGATAAAACGAGGTGGTAAATTGATACCGGCTGCATTTCAATGAAAGTATATTTGCTTTGCATTTAATCCAGCTTGACAAACATCGATTTCACCCGAATGTTTCCATCAAAAATTAAAACTGACTTAATAATTGATACTCTCGGAGATATTCTTGCAAACAATATTTCCACTTTTAAAATGTGTTACTAGAACAAACGCTTAACATTAATATGTATGCATACCTTCAATATTCATCAGAAGAAAGTATAGTATTTGAAAATAATGTAGGCTAGTCTTATAGTAATCCATAGTTTATCTTGTTTGAAATTTAAGGATTTTTCCTCTCTAACTGAAGGGTAAGCTTCGTTCTCCTTAGTTTGAAGCATGATTTGACCCTGATTAGCAAGCACGCAATAAACAGTTTTGAACTCATTTTTCACCCCAACACGTTAACTTTCCAAGCCCGTATTACGCCGGGCTCAAATAGGTTTGTTTAATTCGCGATTGAATCAAAGTGTGTCATTTAATCTTTTGTTTTCCTTCCATAATGAGCATCTAGGAAGCGTGTTTTCTTAAAGGGGTTAACTCAATTGACATCCAAATCGTGTTTAATGCGCAGTTTAATGCCATTAAGCGGTAGCCCACAATAAACCGGGGAATTCAATTCCACTGCCATAAATAATTCCCAAACTGCCTTACCCTTGATTACAAATTACAAAAAAAAATGTTCGTGAAACGTTAGTGGTGCCGCGTCGCTGAGTCACGTCAAAAGCAGAGCCGCATAAAACGGGTCATTACCGATTATTTAAATTGCAGAAAAACAGCGGCATGAGGCTAGGTCGAGATTTTGTTTGATTACGGAACTTACAGAAATGATCATTGCCTTCATCGTATAGGCATCATCGACCCTCACGATTCGCCGGTTGCGTTAATGGAGGTAATGCCAATGACTGAAAATATGCAAGAAATAACGCGCAAAAAATGCGCGAGATATAAAACTGGAAATCAACTCGCAGTTGCGTAGACGTCACCTGAAAACACACATTTTACCCTCCGATCTAGGCTAAACCAGTTGTAGTTCACTGAGCTACATATCTAATTAAAACGTCAATAAAACCATTAGGCTCATTTAGTAAGACGGATTAGTGGCTCGATTAGCTAGCTAAATAAATAGAATTTTAGATATTTAAATAATATATAACGGTAACTTATAATCACTGCATTGAATTGAATTGAATAATATTTTGTGCAATATACATGTATACAGTATGTAGAAAGACGATTCATATACGTGTAATATACTGTAGTTTGGATGTCTCCAAGTTCCGCATATATACGCTAGTATACTGTATACCGTGCAAGGACACGGATGCATGTCAGTCATATAGTAAGGGTATATACTCGGACAGAAGATTTTGCGAATCGAACATTGGCAGTCGTGACGTCCCGTGTGCAAAATCGACACCCTGATTGGTTTAACAAAATTCACTCGAGGTTATCGCCGTTTTCAAATTCATGATTACGAAAGTACGATTTGCAAACCTTTTGTTCGAGTACCCCTATTTTATTTTTGATCAATAGTTGACATATTCTAAACTAAAGCCAAAGCGAATCGGTAGTTTCCTGAAATTAGACTACATTCGCTTTGGGTTCAATCAAAAGATTCCCATGCAAAATATTCACCAATCTTGCCCATTTTGGATAACGTTGACCAATGTAAGCACTGATGAATCATGAATCCAAATCATTGCTGCAGTCTCTGTTGAAGTGGTTTGCTCTTTACTCATCCAGAATGATGTCGTGCCGCAGTCGTGGGTCTTGCACTGCATCAAAAATGTGACTTTATTTTATGTTCTGGCAAGCTTAGTGCTATATTTACACGCATCCTTCTTTCTTACTTCATTTCCACTGGCGCAGCCCCATTGATCGATCCCAGATCGATCGTAGATTTTCAAAATTCACGTGGTTCATTTCTTCAAGCGCTTAGGATAGCAGAAATGAATTTGCGAGACTTTTAGATGACCATAAGCAATATTTATTCAAAGCTGCATGCTCAACGTTTCGGCCACTATCACCGGAATCTCACTGCTCTCATCGAATTCAAATCATGCCAGTGCTCGAGTCCATTTTTATTGAATCTCAAGTTTTAATTTCGTTTGTTCGCAGTGGTTCTCAAAGGCTTGTCTGGGCGCACATTCAAAGGTTTCGCGATCCAGGCCCAGAGCGCCAGCAGCAGACGACCAATCACGAGTGCCGAATGGAGTGGCAGTTCTGTGCAGGAGCTGCCCTGCGCCGCAGTCACCCACACCAGTCCCTCGGGAAAAAGCAAACTGGAGCTGACCTGGACGCCGAAAGGAAGCGGAGAAGTGACCTTCGTGTAAGTTAGCCCGCACGCAATCCTCGATTCGGGACGTAAAAGGGTCCTCACCTAGATCCCATCTAGATAACAATGCGGAATAGCCATACTGTTGTCTGGTTAGGATCACCCTCTCAAGTTATGTCATAATTACTGGGAAAAGGGTTATTGTCCCATGTCCGCATCGACAGAGGCTGACATAACCCATGCCGGTTTTGTTGGGTTTTTTTTTTGCGAACATTTTGAGGGCATAACCTGACGACGTAGACGAAAGAAATGCAGTTTCTTTCGCAGATTAAAAGCCATTAGCGACGTTATTTTTCATATTTGTAAGGAGAATTTTTTTTTCAATTAACGCAAAGGCTAAACGTCGTTAAACGGCGCGCAATTAGTACATCCGTGAGAATTTCTGCTCCTGTTTTTTCTAAGTAAAATATTTCCTATTCGCGCGATGCACAATTCCATTTTTTTATGGCCTCAGTCTGGCTCAGAAGGTAGACAACCCTATAGAAGTCACTCGGGTGACCTACATAGGACAATAATACCAGAGTTTATGAGCTGTTCAATTTTATTGTGCGGGGCATGCCCGCGCTATATTTACCACGAAGCGCATAAATCACCGCCAAAATCTGAATAGCGTCGCCCAAAAGAAGTCTCCAAAAAAGCGGGTTTATTACCGAAAGCACCACCCACTTAGTTTAATAAAAAAAACAGGCGCATCATTGGTTAAAAATTACAGAATGCACTGGCTGTTCGATAAGTGGGCAACTTTCTACTGAACACAACTATTTCGTCACGAAGTTTGAGAAATTGGAAATCTCGCCGATTTGCACCAATAAGTGAACTACAAAAAAAAAAAAAAAAATGTGGCGTCAAAAAGACGCCAAATTTAAGATAATAGGGGTACTCGGACAGTAACATTACGAATTTAATTTTTGGCAGTCGTAAAGTCACGTACAGTATACAAAACACGTTTAAAAAATCTCAAGATTGTTTATTTCTAACCAGTTATTGCATTTGGCCACGACTACCAAATGTGCATTTGTACCCTTTTTACATTTTAGTACCCTAATAATCGTTTTAAAAAGAAATCGAAAACGAGAAATAAAATACTAAGGTATTATAGAAACGAAACCATTAAGCCCCGTATACACTGCGACAAATAGCAAAAAAAAAAAAAACATACGGAGCCCCGTAGCGGAAGATTGTTTTTTTTTGTTTTGTACGTAATGACGAAAAACGAATAATAACAAAAAGAAAATCTTCCACTACGAGGCTCCGTATGTTTGTGGTTTTTTGTTTGCTGTTTGTCGTATAGTGTAAACGCAGAGAGACCAAGAATCTGTGAAACTGTATCAACGGCCTCGGCATTTATTTTTCATTTCTGATGCGCGCATTTCCCCCAAATTTAAAATAGAATACGTGATATTTTGCACGATACTTTTCTTATTTGTCTTCTTTGTTTCCTTTGTCACGCGTAGTGCCACAGTAGTGGAGAAATTCGATACTTTCTACACGAACATCCAGTCGACAGTCAGAAGTAGCAGCAGCTCGATTTCTAGTAATGATTTCCACGACAGTGGTAAGAAATCGCGCCCGAGCAGCTCCTTGGAGGACCCTTTCAGCAGCCAAGGTTTCGACTCCAGGCCCAGCTCCACCCACAAGGAGGACGACGCCATCGGGGCCAATTCTCAGAGCGACCAATTCAGCACCTTCTACCAGCAATATCCGGGTTACAGTCAACAGGAAACGGATCTGGGCGATGATCAAACCAGCGAAAGCCTCAACTACTTCCGGAATCCATACTCCCGTTACCCTTACAGTGGTCAGAGCTTCAACAGGCAAGGAGAGGACAGACAGCCCGAGGCCAGCGAATCTTTCGCCAATTACCCCTCACCCAGTGACTACCACCACCGTTTCGCCCATCCCCAACAGCAGTACCCCCATCAATTCAGGACACCCGACTGGCAATACCCCCACTTTTAAAATCATCCTTCTTCCCACCCCTAGGTGTCCTTTATTAAGCTAGCTCATAAATTATATTAGTCTTGGATTCGACCACTGTCCATTGAGTGGTCATCATGTTAGCTCTATTGGCGGGACCCTTGAAAGCACTCTTGCTCTTGTAAATATTTTCTTTTTTATATTTTAATAAAAAATATAGCTCTTGACTAGCCTGTTATGTTTTTCTTCAGATGACGTGATATGTAGAAATGCCGAATTCGTCGATCAGAGGATCTACACATTCATTGTGCAGGTTTAAAACAGTACATTTTTCTAACTATTCAATACTTAACTTTACCCCATGTACATGTATAATTACAGAATTTTGCCAGCCCTTTGTCCAACCTCTAAAGTTTAAATTACAAACGAAACTGTTACATATCAATTGAACAGATTTCCTATTCATTTCAAATGACAAAAATAACTATCATCATTTAACTCTCGAAATACATTACATGTATATCGGAAGTTAATTTCAATATTTGTAACAATTCTGATAAATCTTGAAATCAGAAACAAACCCCGAACTGGTCTGCTCTGCAACAATTTCGTACTGCATGCAGCGTCGTGGCCACGCGTCCGAATGCTGAAGCGTCATTTCAGAAAAGTTTCCCCATGCGTTTGATTGGAATAAATAGGAAATTAAATATTTAAAAAAAAGTAAACTGTCATAAGTGTACCGTTTTAGCTGATTGTTTTAACCACAGGGAAACTAAGCGAAAGAAGAGATTAATCACACGAAAAGGGATAATTACATTAGTTTTGTAAATGTATAGCGCCTATGTAAGCAGTGATTGCCTAAGCACAGGGGCCCAACTACGAGACGAATTCCAAATCCGATTCTTAAATAACTACTGTAGATCGGAAGATATTACCGTTTGAAAAAGTATTCATATCCGGCGAATTGAAAATGGGGAAATACATTTTTTAGTTATGGTATAAAAACATTGCTGGTATTGAAATAAATGACTAATTTTCAAAGGTCGAACGATGCCGTAGATTTTGAATTACGAGACATCCAAAACATCGGTATGTATACATGTTTGTTATCGATCTAATGATCTATTGCCTTACTCGATTAATTTGTAAAAGGGTCATGGGATGATTCTAATTTGTTGATAGCCAACTTCTGAAGTGTTTCAGCACCAATTTCAGATGTCCCAATGAAGGATTGCACATGGTGTGACTAGTTTTATGATATGACGTTAGACTGCCGGTGCGCTATGCTTCCGAGATTAACGAGCAGATTAAAATAATTTTATTATACCTTGTAATAATAGACATTTAGAAAGCAACTCCATTTAGAAATAAATTTTAATTGGGAACAATATTTGCCACCGTTCGTAAAATTCCTCAAAATATTTCTCGAAAAAAATAAAAATAAGCTAAAAAAAATACGAAAGATCGTACGCGAAATGAGACGTCGATTCTATTCGTGTTACATTTCATGTTCAATTTCGAAGTCATCCGATATTTACTTACTCTATTAATAAACAACCGGAGAAAGCAAACATTTCTGATCCTCAAAAGAAAAGCTAACAAAAAACTGGTATACGTTGTGAGAAAATAATTACAGTACTCTCGAGTAAACATTACTTATAGATGAGTTGCCGTCATGGAATTAAGGGTGGGTTCACCACAGTCTTTCCACTTTCCATTTTGCATTGTTCTGAACCATAGCATACGTAATATAAGTAGGTTCACTCCGTGTTGGCGCCTTTGATGTTCTCGTGGGAAAAACACTGCAGCGCCGCCCTGTTATCAGCGGATATCAACTTGCCCTCAGACACGCCCTGCGCTTGTAAACTAATCGTAGGCGACGTGTCACTCACCTGTGTTCTAAAACACAGGGCCTTTGCGCCCGCTCATTAATTACCATAAAAATGGAAGCCAATCAGATAAAGGTGTTACGCTGTTCAGCTTTGACAAATTGGTTTCACAGGTTACTGTATGGGCGTAGCTTCATCGTAGTGATATCTGCAAACCAACAGGGCGGCGCTGCAGTGTTTTTTCTACGCAAAAAAAGCGGCGAGTGAACCACTTATATTACGTATACTTGACCTGTACTTTTTTTAGAACTAAACGAGAAAATGTAGACGTTTTAAGTTTAGAGGAAAAGTAGCTTCAAAATTTCTGCATCAAAGTAAAAAAACTATTAATGTGTAAGTACATGAATACATTGTATGTACGTGTAATCGAGCAAGTTTCCATGGCTTAGTTGTTAGCATTCTCGTCTTTCATTCGGTAAACTTAGGTTAGATTCCTGGATTCCCTATCCTCATTGTGATTTTTCATGGTTTGCCACAATCTCCCAGGCGAATGCTGGAATAGTTCCTACATATTAAATTGGCCATTAATCCCCATCCTTTTCCATTCCGTCCTCCTCCTTGTTAATGGAATTTTAAAATTAATTTTAATTGGAATTTTGTCGAAAAACGAAAAAGATATTTATTGGCAAGTTGAATAAGAGTAAAATTTAACGATATAACTAAAATGATTGTTATCTTTATTCTCCTTTTCAATATAAAAAAGGTTTCTAACTCCTGTATAAAGCTCAGTAGTCAGGACAATTGCGTCTGTAGTCAGTGTCAGAATAAGTCTCGGTAAAGGCTGAATTTGGTGGGTTTATTCCAGTTACAACAAACACAGAACCAGCGTTGTTATGGCTATGCTAATATTTATACCTTCAATGATTTAATATTAAAAATCAAACTCTTGACACGAAGGCTATACAGTATATACTGTAGGTTCGTCAAAACTCGGATGTAATATTTTTGCTAGATAGCCGCGATTAGAAACTAAATACGTAACTTTCTGACATGCTGACCTGGTTTCAAAATTTGAATTTTGTACCGTTGCTATTACTATATGACATTAAATTCAACTTCATGAGTCCGATGTTGACCATTGTCGGCCGTCCATTTATCGAGTTGCGACCATTGCTAGGTGTAACCATGTACAACAAAGAAGCGGCGACCCCATGTCAGATGGTCATCGGATTATCGAAGGTTTAATTTTAAAAAAAAGCTGAGATTCGCGACGCTATATGCGTAGTTTATCCTATACTCTAACGTATATCCAATTCGTGCTACAATTGTATAAAGTCTAATCACAGATCGGCGCTCGTTATGCCATAATACTATTTCTGTGTATTTCAATGTATTGGTTGGGAATGAACCTCAAGGGGGACTCCCAAGCTTAGGTAGGGGTTGTTCTAGAAATGTGCGCCTTGTACCTACATACAGCACAGTAGGTAAAATTTGGACCTAACTTTTTTATTAGAAATAAAGAAGAAAATAAATAAAACTGGTATCTACTTCGGTGACTTCTTTTCCTTAGAGCGGTAAGGGCTAAGTTTCGGTTTAAGGGATTTGGCTATATGGAGTCTGGTCCGTCTGGGTGTTGTCAAATAAAGATGTTTTAAAACTACTCACAGTTGTGAATCCCGGACGAAAAACAGGAAGGCGATCGATTTCTCCTTTAAAAAGTTACGATGGTTTTAAAGTTGCGCATCATGCGTAGGCCGCCATGCTTTCACGTTTGCCTAACGAGTGGCAATATGGCGTCTTCGAGTGCGCGTTTTCCTCGCATGGCGGCAGCATCTGGCAGGGGGC
>JAQGAO010001566.1:0-23738 GCA_034697705.1 Ommatoiulus sabulosus | reverse complement strand
TTTAACCACTTGTGGTCATCAGATGCTCATGATTATATTACCCTTATTCTAGTTAGACTATATACTTTGACATTCTGACAAAAACAAAAAGTAGTGAAAATACCCTATTATGTGATATCATGTGCATGAGACATGCCAATTTTCCAACATGTCGCAGTTGCATTAAAAAGCGTTGAAACATGTTTTATGTTGTGCTAGAAAGACGTTTATTGCAAAACCATAAATGTATCCTAAAGTTTCATTACAAAGGAGAAACTTGATGATACTAACAGAACGAAAAACGTGTTATATGTTCAGTATATGCATTATATTTACTGTATAAGTGGGGTGAATATATGACGACTCTGTAATATTTTTATGGGATTACTGAACCTGATATCGCATCGTATTTGGCGTGGAGGAGTGCCATCACAGATGAAAAAGATTTGCAGAAAAATACAGGGTGACAAATGTTTACATTTGTTTTCGTTAAGCAGTCGTGGCTGGTGTCCAGGTATATTTTTGGCGCTGGCAATCAGAACGTTGGAGAAACGGCACTTAATAACTTTTCATTTTCAAACTGTGTGTATAGGGAAGCCAGGTTTGCTCATTTTTTAGTATAAACACAGTATAATATCTGATACCGTGATACGTTATAATGTGCCATCGGAAAAAACAGAAAAAACTGGCAACAATTAGATTCCACCATGTTTCTCTTGATTTAAATTCGCCATTTAAAGCGACCATTGTAGCGTTTTTATTAGAAATTGTGTTGCAGTCGAACTTCGTTAAGACGAATCATCATTTATGGCATTATCAGAAATCAGACAAAAACATGACGTCAACAATAAAAAGTAAAGTTTCATCGAAGTTTAGTTAAAATTCTACTCCACTTCGAGTTGAATGATTTTAACTCGAAAATTCATTCGTTTTAGCCGAAAATTTGTAATACATTGTATCATAATTCGGAATTCGTCTTAAACATGCAAATAAAATAACATTATTCGTCCATACCATCTGCTATATATGACGGTGTCTGGAAATGAGTTCGTACTTTAATTAAATGGGGTATTTATTTAGTATCAGAAAACATTTAAAAAATGGCTGCATGGATTTTAATTAAATTTGGTAGAGAAATGCATGCAAACGTCACATATTATTCACAAAAATTTCCATTTTCGTGAATGCCTCGGTCAAAAAACGCAGTCGGCTGGCGTTGAAGGCAAAACATTTTTGACAGACACTGGCCGTCCACTTCTTTGAACATATTTCACAGTTGTCCTTTATTTCTGAACTTTTTAATTCACGCATAGACCGAACGTTTGGACATTACTCGTACCGTACCTTAAACATTCCACACATTTATCCTCCTCAAATGGAGCAGAAATGGAGATTGCTTAAAATGTTTTAAAAACAAAACGAACAGACCGCTGCTGAGCCACTATCTCCTCTAAGTTCATCTTTGCTTTCGAATTTTAAGCACGTGCAATTTTTGAAACATTTCTTTTAAAGTCAGGTAGCCTACACACTATAACCAAACCAAAACTAAAAACTCCAAACTTGAAACTTTTCTGGTTTGTGGCAACGAAAAATATGGCGTAGCAAACTGTTTTTGCCAAACTTAAAACTAGAAAATCAAGTTTGCAAACTAAGTTTGGCGTTCCCGTCGAGTGTCGGTGAGAAGACACTCGACTTGGCGGTGGCGCTGCTATCAACGCTTCGTCTGCACGATTTCGATGGAATTAGTTAGTGACGTCGTCGATCTGTCGTCTGCTGAGTTTTGTCAATATGGTTTGTTGCAGTGTGTATACGCTCAGGTTTTGTAAAATTTGTTTGTATTATTTTTTTATAGAAACTAGTTCACGTTAAAAGTTTGGCGTTGTGGTTTGTAGTTTTGGTTAGCTGGCTATAGTGTGTACCCGACTATATGTTGAAATATGGTCAGGAATGATAGAAAAAGTTTGTATTAAGGCAAAAATGGAGGCAAAAATTTCAACAAATTTCATTAAAATCCATACAGACGGTTTAAAAAAAATGATTGTGTATATATACTTATGAACACCTCTCGTTTCAGAAATTCGTGTAAAGCGAGTTCTTAA
This sequence comes from Ommatoiulus sabulosus, assembly GCA_034697705.1. Taxonomy (NCBI): domain Eukaryota; kingdom Metazoa; phylum Arthropoda; class Diplopoda; order Julida; family Julidae; genus Ommatoiulus; species Ommatoiulus sabulosus. The sequence continues at coordinate 21,660 of JAQGAO010001566.1, read as the reverse complement.
TATGGTTCCACTCAAATCGACTATACAATTTGCAAGCAGCATTTACATACACATATCGAATCATATACGTATAGTTTTTGAAACGCGGCCACCCTGAGAACATTAAACGCCCTTTTCTCCTTGTGACCTATAATACAACTTCAAATACAATTATTCATTGTCACAAAACCAAAATCCGCGGCAATCAAAAAACGCCCTATACGCGCTGCAGTTGTTAAAAAAAAATATATTTTTTTTAGATTTCAAAAGTTTCAATTAAACGCCTTGCCTATGCCTGCAGCAACATTCATTAAATAAAAGCAGTATATATATAAAACAATAGGATAATTTAGCGTTTGTCGAAATCGACCAATTGTAAATTTGGCGTGTCATTACGAGCATGGGATGAGGGAAGGGCTTTAAGTATCTGACGCTTGGTCAGCCATACGCGTGGCCGGCCAGACGTGGCGCTTTTTCCATGCTTGCATTGCTGACCACCATCCATTATAGAGTACGAAAAAATTAGTATTGAACATTTTCAGGCAAAAAATTCCAAAAAAAAAATAGTATTTTTGTTCGAATTTTGTTTGTATACATCCTTTCGCATGTTTCCCACAATCAACGCCGCCGCTATAGGCTATATATAAATGTGCAGAATCCGATTTAATGGTTAGTCTAGTCACAAACAAATGTACCCTTAGGCCTATATTTAAATAAATATATATAGAAGTAAACTATGCAAACGGATGTTAATATCTGTGTAAAATACTATCAAATGAAATAACATGCAGTCGTACATGTAATCATATTCCTGGACATTTAAAAAGATCAAATGGATTCCATTAAGAAGTAAGAAATCAATAGAGAATTGAATATAAAAGATACAAACGATAAGAGGTTGTTAAAACACTTTAAAGAGCAAAGATCTACACTTTTGAAGGTACATTACCCTTTAAAGGATTTGATACATGTACCTTTTCTCGCTTCTAAAAGAAAATATACATTCTTCTCTTGAAAATGTGGAAGACAATGATTGTACTATACAAGTGAATTGTCTCTTTGTTTGTTAGACTATTGCAAGTGCAGTAGTATATATACATTATACATACCATACCATACTCGACCATAATCTTTACAAATGGCACTTTTGGTAGTCGTGATGTCACATGAGCAAAATAAATGCATTAATTGGTTCAAAAACAGCGATAACCTTAAGTGAATTTTTTTAAATAATTACAGTTTTGATTGCCAATAGTGACATTCGTAAAGCATCTGTCTGATTACCCTGCAGAGTTTTTGATTATCCGGGTAATTTGATATTTCATTCTCTACATTGGGAACCTGTATTTTTACTTATTTTCATCAATTATGTTACGGAAAAAAATATTTTCGAACTATAAATCTCGTTTCATCTGGATACATAATTTACCATTAACTGTTTTAAGAATGAAATTGTGGACCAATTTTACAGTAGAACTTGAGTTTTAGTTTGTTGCTGTTTTGTGTTAATTAAAAAAATAATGCAATATGAGAAAGGTAAATTTAAAATCACGATCATTTCAATTTAAATCGAATTTCAAGTAACATCTCCAAGTTCTTTTCAAAAGCTCACTATAAATGACGTCATCATGAGCATATCCTGGAAAACACCTGTAATTCGCTTAATTATCACGTGGTTTGGTGTAAATTATAAAAATTTAAATAAGTCAAGGGAAAGGTAAAATCTGAATAAAAGCTTCACGATTTCAGCTGTAGTCGATTTTCCAATAGCATCTGCAGGGAGTTCTTCTCAAAGGTTCACAATAAATGACGTCATCATGTGTTCCTATCCTAAACAAACAGCTTCAATTATATATAATGAGTATTAATTTCACGGTGTTGGACATTAATTTTAAAAATTATAAAATGAAAATATGTATACAGTATATTGGAATGGTAAATTGTGGATAAATGCTTCACGATTTCAGCTTAAGCCGAATTTCAAAGATCATCTCCGGGATCTTCTCAAAAGCACACTATAAATGACGTCACTATGTGTGCCTATTCTATATGAAATAGCCGTAAATCATATAATTTTGCGCTGTTTGGTATTACTATTAAAAAATTAAAAATCAAAAAAGTTAAATGGAAAAGGTAAAATATGAATAAATGCTTTACGATTTAAGTTATAGTCAAATTTCAAATAGCATCTTCGAGTTCCTCTCAAAGGCTCACTATAAATGACGTCATCATACGTCCCTATCCTAACGAACAGCCGTAAGTCGTGTACATTTTGCGTTGTTTGCTATTAATTTTAAAAATCAAAAAATGAAAAAAAAAGAAATAAAATTGAAAAGGTAAATTGTGAATAAATCTTTCATAGTTTCACAGGGTATTTCTAGATCTGGAAAACCTGGAAAAGTCAAGGAACTTAGAAATGTCTGGAAAAGACAGAGAGAATTAAGTCAGGGAAGAATTGCCTATGTTGAAAAAGTCAGGGAAATTCAACGTAGTCATGCTGCTGCGATCCAAAACTATATAATGCTTCTAAACTAATGCTTCAATAAGGGCTCATTTTTAAAGTAGACAATTGCAAAATTTTCCACGTTTTCCGAGTATAAATGTACAAAATTTTCCACGTTTTCCGATTACAAATTTTAAAAATTTTTCAACGTTTTCCTAGTACAAATTTACCAAAATTTTCCATTTTCCGAATACAATTCTGAAAAATTTTCCACGTTTTCCGAGGTCAAATTTTCAACATTTTCCGAAATACAAAAACTGTCAAAGTTTCAAAACAATTTTAAGCAAATTTTTGTACATTTTTTTAAATTTTTCTATGTTAATTTTCAAAATTGGCATTAGTGAATTTTGAAACATATTTTCCTGTGTCGATTTTGCAAAATATGTCCATTTTTGACATTGTCATTGGTCAGGGAAATTTTTTTAAAACCTGGAAAAGTCAGGGAAGTTGGAAATGAAATTTCTGGAGGAACCCTGTTTCAGCTGCAGTTGAATTTCCAATAGCATCTACGAGTTCTTCTCAAAGATTCATCGTTCACTATAAATGACGTCACTATGATGTGCCTATCCTCAGAAACAGCCGTAAGTCGTATAAATTTCGCGTTATCCAGTCGATTTCCCCTCGCCGAAATATCAAACTGGGGGCAAACTCGGTTAATACAGAATGCAATTATTGGGGAACCCATTACGGATTTCAGAAAGGATCCAAGAAGAAGAAGGCCGCTATGCTCGTTGTCCTCTTGCGCGAGCGCCTCAGGGCTGCAGAATATGATACGAGAAGCGTTTCTGCGCGCCCTTAATATCTTTAAGTCTTCGATAGATCCCCACCACAATATCATTATCGCATTGGCATACTGATATGTTGGCGCCAAATGATCTGCCAGCTATACTGCTTTTCCCGCCGTTCCTTCCAACGTGTTTATTCCACTCCACCATGGTCACCTCAACATCTCCCAACTGGGTATTCACGAGCGTTATTTGCCCTTAGGGCCGCAACCCCGTGTTGACTGACAGCTCTTAATCACCCTTAACTTGATGAGGTCCCTGTACGAACTCCTCCAGCGTGTGCGGCAAAGGGAAAACATGGCTGAAGGGATCCCATGGACTCTGGAGTGGATCTGACTTTCCAAGAATCATAATTCAGACGACCTATGACTGCGGTGTCCGCTTCACTAGAGTGGACGTCAATTTAATACAATATACAGCCTTGGATACACCCATGCTTTTGTGGAATATTTTCAAATGGAATGATCATAAATTCTTTCTCTTAGTCTGGTTTCAATAAACCTATAACTCTATCATAGGTTCAAACGATTAATTCACAATATTTTCACCAATTTCTTAGAAAATTTTCATAATTATCATAAGACTGCACTTTGGCCAGATTACAGTAAGGGTACTCAGTGAACATGCAGAATTTTGCCCACTCATAATGAGCAGATTTCAACTCCCCGTTGATGCATGTGCAGTGTCGATTTCATAATCTGCTAGGGCAATAAAATGAGTCCTAATTTCGGGCATTTTTGTACCCTATATCTGAGAGCACGGTGACACTTATTCATGTAAGTTGCCAACTTATTTTGAACCAGTGCCGCGTAGTGGCAATGCAGACCCTTACCACTAGGCAACACTGGTTTACAACATACATGAATAAGTGTCCCCGTGCTCTCAGCCTATAGCAGACTTCAGCATTGAATAAACCAACTATGACGTCAAATTCGTCATTTTCAATGCCACCTCTTGCACAAGCGACAATATGGACTCGTAATCTGTCAAAGTTTAATTTGCCAAGATTCAGCACTATACCAGAGTCGCTCAGGCAATTCCTACCAGAATTCTAATTATGCACATTTTTGCATGTGGTGGTAAATTTTCGCAAATCGGGCCAAGCCCCGTAGGGATCAAATCCTGCAATTTTGTTTGTTTTTTTGGTTTTGGGCAAAAGGTGATGGCACATTCTTTAGTCCAATCAAGTGGCAGCAACTTCCTTCGATGACATAACATTTGAATTAATCATTTAAACCTTTCATAGGGTTATTAGTTAATAAAAACAAACTACATGTATAAGAGACAGCTTAAGATCATTCCATAGTCCAAGGCTGTATATGTACTGTACGTTGCTATATACTTAATCCGCTCTAATCAAAACAATTTGCTGCCGTGACGCACTTGAGGTGCACAGGTAGATGTTTTGTGAATCGCGCTTCGGCAGTTTTGAAGTCTCGTGTGCAATACGTTTATTGGTTTATAACAGGTTTGGAATTTTATTTATACCAATTTATGTGTCGACTTTGTACAGTGACTTCCTGGCTGCCAAACTACGATTCGTAAAGCTTCTGTGGGAGCTGTAAACGAGAATTACTTCAAAATGTTTATGCAGCTTGTTCCTTCAACTTGTTCTTAAGGCCGTCACACTCGAGGAAAGTTATATCCGGAAATAAATTGACAGAAAGTTATTTCAACTGAATAAAAATCTTGTTGCTGCACACATGGAGCGATATTTTCATACCACAGTAAAACCTGTTAAGAGTGACCACCAAAAAAAATGCTATGTTGGTCACTGTACACAGGTGGTCACTATACAAAGAATGCGTGAATTACATTAAATAATGAGCATGTACACTGTACTTATACATGTAGAGTGTAATAAATGTAGTAAAAAACCACAAAACCAAAAAAGAACAGAATTATTTGGTCCATGGGTTAAAGAATTATGTAATGTAACTTATCTGTTATCTGGTCACTTTATAAGGTATATTGACAATATAAAAATTGCAAAATAGACAACACATACTGGTCACTGTACACAATAGACAGGTGGTCACACGAGGAACCTATGCAGAGAATTTTTATTCTCTTACATTAGAAAAAACAATCCCTAAAAAGTGGTCAACATCAACAGGTGGTCACCATTCAAAGGTGGTTAGTTTTCCAGGTTTTACTGTATATCGCTAAGTTATATGACAGCACTGTTTCAAAGGGAAATGTGGGTAAACTAGCTTGACAGCACTGCTTATTCCTTCCTGTTACGTTTGCCTGTCCTGATTGGTTATCCAACGAAAAGAAATTATTGTGCATGACTGTAAAACCTATGACGCCAGTTTCTTTCCCGAAATTGGTTGCTAAGAATAGGATCATTTTCTATTCTCAAAATACATGTATTTTTGCTAAGAAACGTTTTTCAACACATGGGAAAATATCTAGCAATAATGCTGCACATATGGTTTCAAGAACTGTTGCTGATTCGACGGTCTGTATACAACTTGTTGCTTGTTCCACTCAATCACTTATTCTCTGTCTTGAAACGAGGTAAACTAGAATAAGCTGTTCCTATACATGTAAGTATTTTATCAGTGTGGACAGAATGTTCCAGGATGTGATACCAAAGGCAACATTAATAAAATGTTTTTAAATAAAGTTGTTTAAACGTGTACAGAATGTTACAATAGGTTAACACAAGTTTTGTTTCCAGAAACAAGTTCTAACAATTAGCAACAAAATGGTTCTTTTATGTTTCCTCCAGTATTGACGTAGCATATACATCACATACTGTATGTATCAAAAGTCAATACCAGGTAGTCAACATATTATAAGTGTACTCAAACAGAAGTTTAGCAATTCGCACTTTAGCAGTCGTGAAGTCACGTATCCAGACTCGACTCGCTAAATGGTTCAAAAATGCACATAAGGTTATCGATATTTACAAACCAATTAAAACATCCCTTTTACATCACTGGCGTGAAGTGGCTTCGTGACTGCTAAAGTGCGATATACATTGTATATACGCAAAGTTTCTGTCTGAAATTAATCATCGTTCTTAAAATGTTTAATTTAAATAAGTAAAGAGGTGACCCGAATTCTGAACGTCAACTTTTACAATGAACTTATAAACGTTAATTTAATTGCTTTGTTTACTAACATTTGCATATTTTCATGGTAATTTTTTTTTCGTTTCCAAATACAAAGCTAGGTCATTATTTAATCAAGTCGATGTCATCTGATTTTTGTTAACATGCTTGAGGCACTTTCTTTTTGGTTTGATCATTATCATCATCATCGTCATCATCATTAACCATGGGCTCAACGTCCGTCCACGTGACTCAACATAGGGTCCGTTACGAGTTTATACTTTGAACGTATATATAGTAACAACACGAATATATAAAACATTTAACATAAGGTTATACGAGCTACATCATTCTCACAAGCAGACGACGTGGACTGGCTCCGCCCCGTTTAGCCATATTGAGGTGAAATTTGATTTCGCACGTGGTAAAAATGACTGCTTTTGTGATAAATTTCTCGTTCAGACGAGACGAGAGTCATCGCAATTCATTACATGTAGTTTAATTTTGCATTATTCCTTAATTTACTTATTCATTTAGAAATAAACGAGAAAATGTGGAGAATTTTTTGACTTGTAGCGGCAATTAAAGTGGCATCAAAAGCAGGATAAAACACGATTCACATGTGGTAAATAATGTGTGAACTACAACATAAGAAAATACACGTCCATAGTAGCTATATTAGATAATGAGTACTAATCTGATTTTAATTAATATTTAAGCTGCCATGGTAACATTTTATTTCATGGAAAATACATTAAATTTCTTCATACCATCAGTATAATGGCAAGTTGAAATTCTACTCCTCTCCGTCATTTTTTAATTCTTTTTCTCTTAAATGTTTGGTAAAGTACACTATAGAATTTAAAATTTCCATTAACAAATAATTTGTGGCCTTTTTTTAATGAGCTGAAAATAAAAGTGGAAACTACATATGCAGGATTTGTTTTGTAAGTTATAAGTATATATCACTATAACTATATACGTTGATCGTCTGTTTATCCGTTTTTGTAATACCATAATCACATGAAAACGGTTCAATAGAATGCCATGAAACACGTTATTTGTGTTTAGTTACGCGTAACAGAAGGGGCAACAAAGGAATCAAATTATTTTTCAATGCTAATTTGAAATTCTTGTGCACTTAATTACCAACATTTTAATAGCAAAAGAATTAAAAAATTGGCAGAGAAGAATAGAATTTCAACTTGCCATTAACAAAACTTGAAGAAAATGAACTGCTTACATGAAGAATACAAATTATTTAATTATTGCACTGGGAAGGGAGAATGTAATGGAAAGGAATACATATTTTTTCCAGTTGAATTTCACAAATATCGATTCAATTCAATACCCTACTGTCAGCACATGCAGTCCCATGTGGTAGGTACTGCATGAAGCAAAAGTATAGAAATTAAATTGTAGACGATCTCATTGGTTGGACAAACATTTTCGATAAAACGAACCGTTGCTGAGATTCGAGCTTCGAAATCAAATGTTAAGCCAAATCATTTCCCACCAAACTTTCAATCGACTCTCACCCTGTACGTAGGCTATAGGTCTCGATTACTTGATCGCAGTTCCGCGAGCACGTAAACAGTCATGATCCAAAATAACTGCCCTCAAGCGTATCGTAGTCTCATTTGCATCGCATTACCGCAGTTCGATTGTGCGAATTCGATGACGTTACCATTGGCAGAAGCTCGTAGCTTGAGGAGTTCTGGAGCGGGGGTGGGCCGAAACATTGATACTTCTCAGACAGTGACAGACTCCATCTCCAACGGCGCTCAATCGCAGCAATTGATGTCATCCTGGCCAGAAAGTGCTTCCCTTACGCAGGTACGTCTCCATCTCCGGCATTTACCCCCCCCCCCCGCCATTCTTCGTCCAATCATCGGGAAATTGTAGAGGGGGGACTCGCTTTTCAATACAATTTGCCGAGCATTGATGCCGTTGAAAGCCCTTAGTTAGGTGACACGAATGCGGCACACAGGTCGTAAATGATCCCCAGAATAGCGCTGGCGTGGCACAAAAGTGCAAACAGTTAAAAAACGAATACCTTCGTTTAATTTAATGGAGCTATTCAACGATGGAGAATGGCGTAATGAATACGCTGCGAAGGTGGCGAAGGAGGATCCATCCTTCCTTTTATTTCAGGTCCTTCCTTTTCGGGGCTTGCCGAGGAGAGGAAATCTAGCTGCTTATTTAATAAAATCGGAGGAAAATACGATGCTCAGCTGGAGAAACCTCACGCACCTCTGGAAATTTGAAGCAAGGGCAATGAAGTGTTTAGGGGCCATTCAAAAAGGACGTCCTCAAAATTTCCCCAAAATTGGACTCCCCTCCTACCCCCCCTGTCCACATTGTTTCCGGGCTCAGGACCCCTCTTCCTCCCATTCGGACCTCAGAAACTTAAAAAAAAATTGTAGTCGGAAAATTAAGCTTTGCAAATTTGTACTCGGAATCTGTTGGAAATTATGCAAATTTATCCTCGGAAACTGTTTAAAGTTTACAAATCTGTACTCGAAAACAGTTGAAAATGTTGACGATTTGTACTTGGGAAAAGGTGGAAAATGTTGCACATTTTTCCTCGGGAAAAACTTTGAAATTTTTGCAAACTTGTCCTCGAGAAAACGTGGAAAAATTTGTAAAGATGACCTCGGAAAAAGTTGAAAATTTTGCGATTTTATGCTCGAGAAAATTGAAAATTTTACCAATGGACCCTGAAATTTTAATTTCTCTGACTTTTCCAGGTTTTCCAGGACTGGGGGTACCCTGTTTACTGACTTTTGTAATTTATAAACCACCTGCGCGATATTGCGCTCAATGATCATACCCTCTCCCTCCCCCTGTCCACATTGTGTCCGTGACTCAACATATCCCCCCTATACCTCCTCCTACATGAGGACGTTCTTTTTGAATGGCCCCTTATGCATACGCTTGGGGTACTAAGATGAAAACATTACGAATCGTAATTTGGCTCTCGTGAAATCACAGTGCAAAATCGACACGCTGAATTTGATTAAAAAAAATCTCTGGAATTTTACAAAGATAAGAGGCGAGGTTCCAGTTTGATCACTACAAAGTTGTATTTTTAATTATGTTCTTACCAATACAAATTGGTGGTGATCAAACTGGAATCTCACCTCTACCTTGTACTGTATTTCCTACCTATATACCACTTGAAGATGTAACGAATTAAGTTCTATAACTTCACAACTGCCAAAGTACCAGTTTACAATTCGAGGTTTTTGTTGAAGAATATGAGAGAAATCCAGCCATACCCGATGGCAGTTCCTGTGACGTCATTTTACTAAGCCAAACGAATCTGTAGATTAATTATAATATGGAACGAAAAACAGAGATCAAACTTAAGATTTCGAGATATGTTTGCATATTTAATGCATGCATTCCTGTTTCACGTGGGATTTCACAAATGCCAACGTACAATTCGAAAGTGGTTGTCTGATTACACCCTATATTTATAAGCAAGAAGTTTTTACATTGGAAGAAATACAAACATACACGATGGCAGTTCATGTGACGTCATTGTTGCACGTGTGACTTCACAAATACCAAAGCAAAATTCGAAGCTTTTTTCTGAGTACCCCTATATAAATGAAGTCTTTACAATGCGAGAAATCCATGTCGATATATACGCGATGACGTCATTTTATAAAGTTAAACGAATCTGTAGATTAATATGAAAAGAAAAACAGCTCTAAACTGCAGATTTGGAGATGAAGTACTGTATACATGTATATTTTCATTTGTTTTATGACGTTTATGATACAAACTGCAAAGTTGCTAGATTAGTCGCACAAAATGTGGATATCAGTTTACAACCAGAATGCCATCAGTTTCCGGTTAACGATCAATTCCAATCAATTTGTAATCCGTATTTTTCCGAAACGGATATGATCTATAGAAGAAAAAATTAGTGGTGTACTCCGACAGAAGCATTACGAATCGTATTCCGATCTGGACATAGATATAGTCGTGAGTGCATGGAATGTAACAGTGGTTAAATAATCGCGGAAAAATCAACCAAAAACCAACCTATATGTGGTTTTCTAAAAATTGTGGTTTAGGCGCTTCATGGCCATACCGAATGTTAAACCCAGCATTACACAAGTGGTTTAAAATTCATAGAATGGACAACCTTCACATTTTTAACATAGATAATGTGTAACCTACTTTAGTTATTGAACTGCATGTATAATGTAAAAAATATAAAAATTTCCCATGCATATTTCGGATTAAGATATATTATATGAATGTGATTAGTTTAGACATGTGGTAAAATAAAGGTAAATATACCAAACTCTTTGTTTACTTTGGATATTGCTGCAGCAGGTCTAGTTCCCCAAAATGCATTTACTTTTATATTAAAATGCCGTTGGTAAAATCTAATTTAGAATTCCTGTTTTCAAAAGTTTAAAGCATAAACATCTATAACACACAAGAAATTTTCGCCAAATAACTTAAACCCATCATCACACAAGTGTTTAAAAATGCATCTGATGGATAATCTTCGCATTTTTAACACAGATAATTTGCAAAATACTTTGGTTAATGCCCCGCATAAAATACAAAAAATTCCCATATTTCGGATTACATGTAATATGTAATGAATGGATATTAACTTATATCATCCAATCATGGTAAAGTAAACTTAAATACGAGCGTATATTGAACTGTTTGTTTACTTTAGACTTTGGAGTCTGCAGCAGATCTACGTTCCTCAAACCGCATGTATAGCCTATACAGTCGAACTCGGATAAGTAGAAACCTGATAAGTGAAAAAACCTTATCAATGCAAAACATTTCAAAGCCCCGAACTTTTTGAATACGTTTTCTATGTTATACTAGCTGGACGGCCCGGCTTTGCACGGGCTGAAATTACCAATAGCGAAAAATGAACCGATCCCTATTGGGATTTCGGCGACGTTTCCCGCGTAGTTTTAGAGAGGAGCGCGTGGCGCCTACCGGCGGCCATGCCAGCGTGGTTTTGCATCATAAAAAATGCCCATGGCCCTACACGCAACATGAGAATGCCCCTGTCCCGACCTGAGACGGGAATGGTGTAGTTAATAAAGGTAGTGACAGATGACAGCAGTGGGATTAGCACAACGTAGCAGCGAGAGGCAGAAATGGCGTGGAATTGCGGAGAATAAGAAACATGCGTACAAATGTAAAAATTGATTTAAAAAAAAGTAGAATTCAGAAAACGGTTTTAATAATGCAGAAACCAGCACAGGAGTGGTCACAATAAGTCCAGAAAGTTTCGTGGCATTGGATGAGTGGTTCAAGAGCGCATAAAAAGCATACAAACAGACAAACAGATATCAATTTTTATATATATAGATAAAACCCAATAAGTGAAAACCTCCTAAATGAAAAAACTGCTATGTGGCAATTATTTGCAAGCTCCACGTGCAGCCTTTATGTATATTTAAGACCGCCTTGCAGTCTATATAATGAATCTTTGGCAGCAGTCAGTACGGCGCTTTTACTTACAGCAGGATAGGGAAAATTACCGCTTTTCGGTATACAGTATAAAATATTTGGCAACAGTGAGGGCGGTACAGTGTAGGCCTACATTTGTTAGAACTATGATGTACCAAAATTGAAGAAAATCATGCCTTTCATTCTACACTATTAAACGGAGGTAATGTACTATACTAATAACCGTATAAGTATATTCTTCAGTATTATGTTGGTCAAAAACTTGAAGAAAATTTCCAACTACTTTTATTGATTTTCCTGCATGCTGATCAACATGTACATTTTACTGTTTCACCTCTTCTATTGCTAGCTGAATGTACATGTATTCGTTATAAGGCATGGTTTAAATGTTTTTTTAACAATAAATGCTCTTCTAAGAGATAAAGCTACACTGTATTTGCAAGACTAATCTGGGCAGAAACTGATCTAATTTCAGCGCATCACCCAAAAACCTGATAAGTGAAAAAACTGGATAAGTGGGAAAATTCGATGCCGGATAGATTTACACTTATCAGGGTTCGACGGTACCATTAAAATGCCGTTGGTTAAATCGGATTTAGAATTCATGATTTCAAAAGTTTATAAAAAAGCTTATGACTGCAAACAAGAAGTTTTAGCCAAATGGGCATAAAATTGTCTCATTACTTGCTTCGTGGTTGACCGGCAAAATTCGCACTTATTTCTTTTTTCAAACCACGCAGTCTTAAGCGACGAACATTGCGCAATATTACGTAAGAAGAACCGTTAGCTGCAATCGAGGAAATTAATGACGTGATATATAGGAAACTCCATTTGATCCGGGTCAATTTGCCATGCAATTAACATGAGCCGTTAAACGGATTATTGCGATTCTATTTACCCAATAGGCGGTTATTATTAATCAATAATTTACCCTGTGACTGTATTTCTATAGCGAAGTGTTTATGGACGTGTCACTCGCTTACTAGATAGCGTGAACGGGTTACAAAACACAAATGATGCACGGCTTTTAAAAGAATCAATTTGAGTCGACTTGGCGCTCGTTTTGTCCAGTTCATTAATTTATAAATACATGCGGATTTAGGCATCATATACGTAATATCATTATGCAGACTTCGTATTAAAAATCTGTTTAAAAATACGACTGCAGCGCGCCACGTGTCGCTATAGCGTATACATTCAATATTATCGTCATCAGTATATACAGTCTCTTGAGCATGTGCAACATTTAGGAATTTAATCTGGGCATGTACATGAAAAGGCCGTCACACGCGAGGAAAGTTATATCTGGAAATAAATTACCGGGAAATTGCAGGAAAGATATTTCACCTGAAAAACCTGAAAATCCTATGGCGATTCTTTCAGAATGCAATATATGACAGCACTGTTTCAAAGGGAAACCCGCGTATTGGTGGTGTAAACTAACTTGACAGCAGTGCTATGACGTATATCTTTCCTGATTTCCTATACCTTTTTTTATTGGCTATATTGTTTTCTATTCTGGAAATATATATATGGAAACATATTTGCGAAGGATATTTTTCCAAATAAACGGGAAATAGCAAGCAATAATATACAGGGTGGTACAGAAAGGATGAACCAGGGCAAAACATTTTTCCCCCATGTACACCATCAAAATGACATTCCGTGGATGTGTAGAATGGTTAGGGGGGCCATGTGATCGTGCCTGCCCTTGGACCAACCATGGCACTAACTCCTACACCGTGCTTCCTGCACTACCAATGTATATTGGTAAGTTGTAGGGCGTCGAAAAATTAATTTAATGGCTGCATTTGCAACATTTAATTATCGATCGCCGCACAACAAATGACTTCTGGGCTTCTTGTGTTTACACACATGCATAACACCGCTACATTAAAGAAAAGTTCGATTCCTAAAACAAACCAGTTCGTAGAGCTTTCCTGCAATGTAGCGGTGTTATGCATGAGTGCAAGCATACTAGAAACCCCGAAGTCATTTGTTGTGTGGCAATCGATAATTAAATGTTGCAAATGGAGCCATTAACCTAATTTTTAGATGCCCTACAACTTTCCAATTTACACTGGTAGTGCAGGAATCACGGTGTTCAATTTAGTGCCGAGATGATCTTGAACGGTTGGTCCAAAGGCAACCACGATCCCATGTGCAGATGACCCCTCTAACCACTCTACACATCCACTAAATGTCATTTCGATCGTGCACATGGGGGAGAAACGATGTGCACTGGTCCATCCTTCCTTTACAAACCTGTATAAGTTTCAGGATATAATTTACCTGTTGCGGCGGTCTTAAGAAACTATAATTATCTAGGTTTTATTAAAATCCAAGTTTAAATATACATGTAATTTCAAATACTTCTATAAAATTACAAACTAAGAAATTTAGTACCCAAATTGAATGGAAAAGTCTGCGATTGTATGCGAGCTATGAAGTATGTTTATTTGTCACATTTTTTAACTTTCTAAGTTTTTCTTAAAACTTAAGACTTAATCTTCCCCCCCCCCTTGTTTTCTTTTACTTTTTTTCACGAAATTAAATTCCATCCAATTACAATGTTAATTTGAATGTTCAATTATAATTTTAATTTGATTTTGATTTAATTTGAGATTATTTTTTATTAAAATATATTTAACTCCTTCCTCCCCCCCCCCCTCCCATTTCCTTTATATTATACTGTTAATCTTCAAATTTATTAATTATTTTGTAATGTATAATTCTATATTTTGTAAATGTATGCCCTCTGAAGATGACAATTCAGCCGAAACTTTGGGCTAAATAAAATAAACAATCTGGCTGAGTTATTCCTATTAAAACATGCAGAGTGTTATTTATCAAGTGTATTAAAAACATCATAAACAAGCCTTGGCTTCATTTGTATTTCGAATACGCTACCACTGTGCGGCGCTGCGAAATTTTCACACCAAACAAACGGCCGAGTCAGCATACTGGTATTACCCATACTGTGATTTAGGGCTAATTTAATGACAGCGTAATATTCAATGTTTGCACAACATTTACAATTGTAATATGGCAACAGAAAGGAGATACATGTACTAATTGACCATGATAAGTGTGATGAGACATCGCATGCGTGGATAACTGTACCCGATTATGGTATAAACTTACATGTTTATCCATTACTATAATCATATTGGCATTGGCCTATTTATGGCTAGAAGCTTGTCCTTTTGGACACCAAAGGGAAAGTTTTGCGAATTTTTTTTGTTATTTGAAGTAAAATCGACAAAGTGGATTAGCACTGCATTGCAACTGTATAATCTACTTATTTAGTTATTTAAGTGATAACTAATTTATATTGGCCTAAATTATCACTTATTGTTAATTTCACAAGTCTCAGTTGCAAATTTAATAATTGTGTTAAAAATATTTAAACATTTTCCAAAACATCAGACGTTTTCCAGGATTTTGAACATGTTTTCAGAATTTCGAGCGTTTTCAACAATTCCATTACAACAACATTCGTCGTTTTCTTTTTTGTTTACAAAATTTAGAACGTTTTTCAAAATATTCAACAATTGTTTTTAGGATGAACTTGGATTCGTCTGTATGGTAATGGTCGACCCTCAATATATCAGATATATTGTTTATTGGCCACAATTTTTTTTAATCATTTTATTGCATGGTCACACACTTATAAATAAATACACATTCTCACAAAGCATGTTTTGTGTTCCAATATTGCTACAAATAATGTTTTAAATTTGTTACAAATGGTGTTCCAAAAAGCTGAAAATGACTTGTGTGTTTACGTTACAGTCGATCGTTCTATTAAACATAGAAAACAGCCGAATTCACTGAAAATCCCCAACAAGCATTTAAACTGAAGAACTCGGCCATCAATCAAAAAATATAAAATTAAGCTCAAATGATGAAAGTATATATTATTTTCATATTTTGATAAAAATGAAATTGTCTGTCTGTATATAATGTATAGTTAGATGTACAATGGTATGAATACGTAACGGAAGAACGGTATGCCACTCTGTATACTACATGTATTGGTGGCGGATATACATATAGGTGGCACAATTGTATAGGCTTCTTAATTGTCACTGCGAAAAATTCGCAAATGTTTCCACTGACCATGTAATGTCGCAAACATGTTCATATTTGTAATCAAAATTGTCATATTTCCACCCTCTGGCACCTCATCGTCACGCTACTGTGTGGGTGGCACCAAGCCGAACCATCGTAGACATCCTGATTGTTACTGCGAAAACTCGCAGAAGCTCTCTAAGGCATGACCACCACAAGGGGGGGGGGGATGGGGGGCGAGATATTTGAGGGGCACAGCACGACGGGTATAAAATTATATATAGACTCAGTTTATCCGAAAAATTTGGCAAATTTACATCGTAATTAGAATATTTTATTTTTATTTTTTGGCGCCCTCAAACGCTCGACGACCGGGTGCAGCCCACCCAATGGCACAATTATCGTTACATTACTGGCGGAATGAAGGGGTCCCACCAAAGATTCCGGTCTGAGGGCCCGCTTCAGGATGTGGGGTCATCAACCCGCCATGCTCTAGGTAGTGTTTTCTAATCTTTTCACCCCTGCGGACTGGTGAATATAGTAAAAATATATTTCGCGGACAGCTAAGTAAGATATAAATACAAATCATTATCAGGGTTCCCTCAGAAATTTCATATTCAAATTTCCTGACCTTTCCAGGGTTTTAAACAAATTTCCCTGACCAAGTCAATTTTAAAAATCGTCATGCTAATGTTATCCACGATGTTGAAAAATATACACAAAACTATTCAATATTTTGCAAAATTTACTAATGATAATTTGGTAAAATTTTACAAAATTAGCATGAGAACTTTTTGCAAATTTTAAAATTTGCATCATAAAATGTTGAAAGTTTTAAAACCGTTATCTCGAAAGAGATTGGAAATGATGCAAATCTGCCCTCGACAATTTTCTAAAAATGTTCCAAATTTGTTCTCGGAAAAAGAGGAAAAAATTCCACATTTTTACTCGGAAAACGTAAACAATTTTGCAAGTTGTACGTGGAAACTGTTGAACATTTTTACTGGAGAAATTTTTACCAAGTATGGGTGGGAGCAAATTGAGACTTTTAAATTATGTAAGTTACTTACCGACCACTAGCGCCAACCAGCGGGCTAAGAAGTGCTAATGCGTTTTAAATAAGCTTGCTCCAAGTGACACATTAGCCGAGCCAGGCTCAAGGCCAACAATTATAGAAGAATGTTTTGAACATTTTTCTTCGGAAATCGGGACGCAGGCTGGTAAGCCACAGAGTGGCACATGGATCACTATTGGGCAAAAGTGTAGCTATGCGTGATATGGTCATAACTTACTCGATTGTATGTAGCCTAGGTACAGTAAAAACGTGCATTCACGCTCAAAATGGGATGCGAAATATTAATGCGCATGTGCGAGACATTTCCCGCGGCATGTTTGACCGTGCACAACGCATGCCAAGCTCACTGCTCAAATGCAGATATCAGGGTTCACTGATGGCGCGAAAATTAAAAATTTTGCAGCGGACAAAAAGTAGAAAGTAGACGAAGTAACTTAAATAATTTATAAGTCTCAATGTGCTCCCACCCATACTGATGGGTGCCAAGATCCAAAAAACTACGCCATTTTAGGCTGTTATTGCAGTGGTCATTTCTTGGGCGAAAAATGAACAAAAAATGACGTCATTTTTAGCCAGGTTTTGGGTGATCATTTCTTGGGCGAAAAATGACCAAAAAATGACGTCATTTTTATCCAGGTTTTGGTGGTCATTTCTTGGGCGAAAAATGACCAGAAAATGATCAAAAAATGGGGCTATGTGGGGAACCATTACGTTACGCAGCACTTCGACATATTCGGCTAATTCCCACAGGGGGTGGGCGGAGGATATGCAGTCGTGGCCGATTTCTATAGGAGTTAACCTGGCATTCGCCTAGAAACAACTTTAGGAAACCACGAAAATCAAAGTCAGGAGAACCGACCTGGGAATCGAACCCGGGCCTACCGAATACAAAGCCTGGGCATTAACCACTCAGCCAACTTTGCTCGGTGAGATTTTATCTTCGGAGTTATCAAATTATTAATGAATTTGGGATTTCTGAGGAAATTTGGCCCGCATGGTTTTTTTTTCTATTTGTTTTTTGTAAATAAAATGAAGGGTGGGGGAAGGGGATAAAACACCAGCGACTGGACATTGTCCAGTTTTCATAGCTGAATATGGCAAAAATGGCTTTTTGCATCGATTTGCGTCGATTTCTGAAAATATGTAAATTTTTTACGCTGTCATTGGTCAGGCAATTTTTTTAAAAAACCTGGAAAAGTCTGGGAATTTGAAAATGAAATTTCTGGAAAATCACCATGCCATAAAGTAGGCTCTGTTTTCTTAACTGGCACATGTCACGTCCCGTGTCATGTTGTAGTAAATTAGGCAAAGACCGAGGGACAAAAACGTTTTTAAAAAATAAAATTCAACATTTTTCCAAAATTCTGAAAATTATCTTTAAAATTTAAACGTTGTTCAAAATTGATAATCTCCAACAGGGTTAATCCCGCATAATTTTCATTTTCAATTCCCCTATCTTTTCCAAGTTTTAAATAAATTTTCCCGACCAATGACAATCGGTTAAAAATTGACATATTTTACAAAAATCGACGCTGGAAAATATTTTTGAAAAATTTACTAACGACAATTTTGAAAATTAAGGTAGAAATTTTTTAAAAAAATTCAAAAAATTGAATGAACATTTTTTTAAAATAGATAAAATTTGTATAGGGGAAATGTTGAAAACTTGTGCCCCAAAAAAGTGGGAAATTTCGCAATTTCGTCCTCGGAAAATGTGGAAAAGTTGTACTCTGAAAACCTAGAAAATTTTGGAAATTTGTACACGGAAAACGTGGACAATTTTGAAAATTTGTACTCGGAAAACGTGTAAAATTTTGCAAATTAACACTCAGAAAACGTGTAAAAGTTTGCAAATTAATGCTCAGAAAATGTGGAAAATTTGTGCAAATTTCTATTCGGAAAATGGGCCCTGAGTTACCCTCGTAGAATTATTAGTTTTTGATCGCCATGACTGCGTTGAATTTTCCTGAATTTTCTAAAATAAACCATTCTTCCCTGATTTTTCCATGTCCTTTTCAAGTTCCCTGACTATTCCAGGTTTTCCATGTTTTCCAGGTCTGGAGTTACCCGGCATCAATCCATGGAAATTCTGTACAAAATTTCAAAATTTAGGATTAAAGGTGCACAAGTTTTAAAACCCCATGGATGGTCCCTTGACCCTCATGTCATTTCGACTCGGAGCTTTACACTATAGAATTTTGAGTTGTGTCATTTCCGGATTTTCTTTTGAAATAAGTAAAGATTTCCGAGTTGTGTCACTTCTTTTGTTCTCCCCAGCTTCGATGTTTTTTTCAGTCAAATTTCGCTGCTGAAATGCGATGCTGAAGTGATGTTAAAAAATACGCCTAAAAAGATGAAATATTTAAAGAAGTTTAAGAAAAATTAAGGATTTTCATGAAAGGGAAGAAAGGGGTGTGAAAAAGAAAGCGGAAGTGATTAAATAAAGACAAATGTTTTAATTAAGGTAAATTAAGCGTTAATTAATTTAATTTATTCATCAGACCAAAAAATAAATAATAATAAACTGGAAAAAAAACATCTAGAATTTAACCCTCTGCCATATTCTATACTATGAAAACTGGACAATGTCCAGAAACCGTTGCTTTACCATTCCCTTTTTTTTTAAAGTATATTTGGTCCGAAATTCCTCGTTGGAGATTAGAGATTCAACGCTTGACCAGTACCTTAAAGTTAGAATTCAACCCTCGCAATTAGAAATGGACAGTGTCCAGCCGCTATTTTTTCTTCCCTCCCCCCTTTTTTGTATTAAGGTTACAGGTCGAATTTCGCTATCCGGAACAAGGAAATTTCAAAATTGGACACCATTTTCACGCAAAACGTGGAACCTTTGGCAAATTTGTACTCTGAAAACGTGAGGAATTGTGCAAATTTTAACTCTGAAAACGATTGCAATCTTTTCAACAGATTCTCAGGAAAAATTTGCAACATTATCAACCTATTTAGAGTACTTAATTTACAAATTTATATTTTCAACGTATACAAATTAGCAAAATTTTCAACAAAATATGGTCATGCTAATTTTTCGAGATTTCGATGCATTTTTAATAACATTTTGACACGTGTCAATTTTGTCACTGGACTCGGAAATTTGTTAAAAACCAGTTTTTTCTTCAACATTTTTACTAAAATGGTATATATTCGAAATGAGTTGAAAGTTTGGCCAATTTGAAAAAGGTGAAAAATTTGTCCTCGAAAAATGTTGAAAATATTGCGTATTTGTCCTCGGAAAAACATTGCAAATTTCGAACATTTTTACTCGGGAAAACGTGGAAAATCGTGGAAATTTTAGGCTGTTTGTAGCATGGTCTGGAATACTACAGGAAATATTTAAAATGAAGTCAAACAGCACCCTCCAAATTCAGTATAACAAATTAAAATGTGCACATTTTTGTTGAAATATTTGCAAAAATTTAATAAGTTTGTACGTTATACGTGCAAATGGGACTTGAGCATTATAAAAAGTCTCATACTCTAGTAATTAATGGGACATAATTAATTATTAAATTAAATGTCTCAGTAAACAAATCCATAAAAATATTGTCTTATTTTTAGACCTATAATTTATATATATTTTTTCATATAATCTATATTCTTAGTATACAGTAAAACCTGTTAAGAGTGACCACCAAAAAAAATGCAATGTTGGTCACTGTACACAGGTGGTCACTATACAGAGAAGGCCTGAATTAAATTAAAATGAACATGTAGACTGTAAAACATGCGAAGTTGTAGGGCATGGCCAAATTAGTCAAAATGCATTGTAAAATGTACGATAATAATAACTGTGTAAGAGGATTTTTCACTTACAAAATGTCAACATGCCCCTGAATGGTGCTCACCAGCAATGCTTACTTGTCATCGGCCCACAATCAATAGACATATTTGTTAACTAAAACATATCTAGGCTAGTGATAATATTGTAAGACATGTGGTCAGTAAACAAATTCCATTAGTCATTTATGTTGTGTGTGTATAATGTCGGGATATCAGCGGCCGTGTATGACATATTTTGTGTGGCCCTGGGAATTGGCGACGCTTGTGGGGAGCCGCATTTTGTGCGGGAGAGTGCTCCCAGCGTGCTCCACGCAAGCGGCGTCATTCCTGGGTGTGTTTGTGCAATAAAT
This sequence comes from Ommatoiulus sabulosus, assembly GCA_034697705.1. NCBI lineage: Eukaryota > Metazoa > Arthropoda > Diplopoda > Julida > Julidae > Ommatoiulus > Ommatoiulus sabulosus. The sequence continues at coordinate 571 of JAQGAO010001566.1, read as the reverse complement.
TTGAAGTACAGCATGGGCGGCCCTTTGTGTGGGCCATCCAGGGCACATGGAGGTCAAGAGGTGGAGGTGGACACGCGCGTCCACCTTCGGCAAAAGTTGCCTTACCTGGGGCATTAATGGAGGTCATTTTTGGTGACCCATTTTGCCCCCCTCTTCCACCATGTGGCCTGGAAGTAGGGGTCTGCCTACAGCCCGTGCATGTTTTGAGTGTGATTCCTGTGGTGGCCCTTATGTTTTACTTGCTTGCCCCTCTTACCTTCCTTCTACTATTAAGAGTCAACCAGAGCAGTCGTGTGTCGATGCTCTCAGCTTCTTTCTTTTAGTAACGACCACGTGTGGCCGTGTGCTTTGTTAGTGTAACAAAAGCATGAAAGTTCTTCCAAATTGATAGTGTTTAATTTGGGTGTAAGCAGTAAAATTGGGGGATTGCCACTGGAATTGCCACAACTGGAAAGAGTGAGTTTTGAAGAGATAGTGTATTTCTTTTGTGTAACTTTTCTTTGCTTTGGCACGTGTCTTGTTAGGTGTAACAGACACGTGCATTTTGTTAACTTGCTTCTACCTGTGTGGT
>JAQGAO010001565.1:0-23739 GCA_034697705.1 Ommatoiulus sabulosus | reverse complement strand
CGTCTGCCCAAGCAGCGCCAATTTCGAAAAGAACCATTCAGGAAAGAACAGCAGACGAATTTGAAGAAAAGCAGACGTAATATAATCCGCCATGTTGGATGCACCGACTACACTGCAGCTGGCTCTTTCGACGGTGTAGTCAGTTCACACTCAGTGCACATTTTTTGGACCAATCGAATAGGCCAGTAGGGTGCACCGACTACACTGAAGTATGCACCATGAACCAACCGAATGGAACGAGTGCAGAAACGTTCACTCGACCGGTGTACACCAGTGTATACACTTTTACGCCATTAGACAACGCTTACTGAGTTCATGCGCGCTTACAAGCATGTAGGCCTTCGCGAATCAAGATAATTGACTTTTGCCATTTTAAAAATATTAAAACAGAATTTTTAAAACAGAACAATTTATTTTGGTAAGGTCAATTTTTGATGCTCAACGTCTATTTCGGGCAAAATCGCTAGAACCAAAGTAATCGAATTGAGCGGCTTTCACTGCACAATTATTTTTTTTGAAAGTTCATAAAATAACTGATGTTACAATAAAAGAAAAAAAAAATATGGGTAGTTTATTCAGCGTTGAAGACTTTCATGATTTCATAAATTGCCTCTTTGACCAATCTTTCAGCTAATTGTCCACTAGTTTTAATTTGCCTTTTGTTTCCTACTCATTACTCATAATTAATAATGACAGTGTGATATTTTGAAAGCGATCTCAGAGTGCAGATTATAGATCGTTATTTCGCTAGTTAGAGAAGCTAACTTAGCTAGACAGTGGTGAGGAGATGTTTAACGTGTTTAACTGTCTTGATTAAGTTTGCTGGCGTTGTGTTTCTTCTTCTCAAACTGTTGCCATATTTTACAACTTATAGTGTTCGTCCAGATGCCTTTTGAGAATCTAAAAGAAATGTACAGTAATTATATGCGTTACCAGTAAAAAAATCTGGGAAGGAGTGGGAGGAATCGAAATTTTCCATTCTATGCCCATGTGGTTTACAAACAGATAACGTGCGCAATTTGCATATTTAATTGTTGCGTTTGACTACTGCACATCTGTTGCCAGGTTGTTTTTAAGCAGTTAGCTATAGCTATTTTCATCCATTGCAGTCATAATTGTTGAACCAGTCGGATACATACTGTGCTTGAAAACGACGTGGAAATGTTTGATTTGCACGAAACTGCAAACAAATCTGTTTTCTCTGTGAACAATTCATTTTAAATAGGCCGTTAATGTCTAAAAGAACACTTAAACTAATCATTTTTTATTGACTGACAACGAGATGAAAGATGGCCCTTATATCCTGCTGTCTGCTGCGTTAAGTTGGAGTGAACTATTTTAGGCTGCACAAAGCTTCGTATTGTTTTGTGCGTGAGTCACTAATTGTTTTTCTCTTTTGTACTTTCAGTTCGTCAGCAGCACGAAGATTTTACTAAACAACAACTCCAGCGAAATACCAATCAAAGTCACGCAGTTACCAACAGCACGGGAGCCGAGTTCGTTTCTACAATAAATTCCACCCTCGTAGAACAATGACATCATTCTTCAATCGTTCATTTTCATACACAGCTCTATTCTGTACTTATCGGTGGATGAGTTTGATGGTTTCACTTAATTTTACCACATTGGTAAAATCGTTTATATTTTCAACGAAGTCCCTCTCTCTTCAGTCGATGCTTCAATTGTCGTTGTGGTTTTGTTGGACGTTTATGTGCGATAAGATGTACAGTACGTGCGCTTGAGAGTCCCGTCACGTGGTTTTAGTATCGTAAATCTAACGCAAAAATACCGAAATGCATGATTTTCAGGTTTGATAACCAAATTGATTTTTAGCTATTTAGGGGGTGAAGCGTAAGTTTCTTTCTGTTCGAAATAATTTGAATGAAAATTACTATTTTTAAAGATGAATGTCATCATGTATTGGTACATGCATTATTCTTTTCCACTAACTCTTACAAAAATGGAAGATTTTTGCACTCGAAACTGCGTCATTGCTATACATTTATTAACAAATAAGATATGATACTTACCTCGTGTAATGACCATAAGTAATCCACTTGCCGGCCGTTATTAGAAAATGCAATTCCTAACAACATAAAATAATAGGAAAAGGATATATCCTTAACAATTAACATTTTATATCACTCTGCAGGCCTATTTATTACATTACCAATTTTAATCAAATGTATACTTTAGGTCTGCATCAATTCTAAATTTGATAATGGAGACTATTATGATACCAGTATTGCCGTACCGAACTCATTATACGCTCGTACCATGCATACCATTCAACATAATGAATCTGAAAATTATTTAGGACAGCAACAAATGTACGATTCTCCCAGTAATTTTTCCACGAATTTAAGTAATCAGTTGATTGATGACAAGCATACATTTCCAGTGCAGTATTAATTGTGGAATGCAAGTTGTTCGTTGCCATTTCGGAATTTCTTCGTGAGTCGGCTCGTTAAACATTATTTGACGGGTACATATTGTTTGTCGATATTTCTCGCGGCAATGAATTCTTTATATTCTGTTGGATTCACCATCACTGACCATAAATTGTCGGCAAGAGGCAATAACTTCTCCCAGCGCTGCTTCTGCCATGCGAAAGTAATGAGCTATCAGTGATTGCCTACTTTCAGGGTTGTTCATCGCAAAAATAACAACCAAGAGCCTGAATCCCACAAGGATTGCGAACATGCCTCGTTAGTTCCTGTAACCTTACGCTTGGCACATTCATTATTCTTTTTCACTAACTCTTAAAAACTAGCAGATTTTTGCACTCGAAATTGCGTCATTGGTATACATTAGAATATACAATTGATGCTAATATATTAAGCCGCTTTTGGGGTTTTCAGACTAACGAGAGCTCCAGGATGATGGCATTTGAGGATTTTTATTGCCATGGAAACATCTAGGCTTACTTTGTCTTCCATTTCAAAGTGCGCAGTTTTTGGTCTCCAAATTGCCCGAGGCTAATACTTGTATAACGGGAGGAATTGTTTTTTAACAATGCTGTAAACTCTGAATCAGTATATCCGAAAAAAAAAAACACGCAGAGAAGTCTATACTTTCCATGTACAAATAAATAAAAGGGAAATAAACACAAACCAACTATTTTCGGTTTACACATCTGGTAAATACAGTGTTGGATGAAGGCCTGCATAAGTTCTGATCTTTTGTTATCAATAATGAATGCCCCTGAATAAGTTCTGATCTTTAGTTATCAATAATGAATGACCCTGGATATTTTTGAACAGTAAATATTACCTACACCTGATACAAGAACCCATGCTTTTTTTGAAAAAAGCATAGTAATCTCACCTGCGAAGATAAATTAATTACTTAAATTACAATTCAGTGTTTCTATTTAAAGCACATGATGATGCATCAGGAATTTTAGGATTCAGCTTCCTGTAGACACCTCATCATCATTAAAAATTATGGACTTTTCTATTTTTGTATCACTGGCATGCTAGCCACAATTTTTATTCAAAGTAATTTATCTAAAATTTACACGATGATTGTGTTGAGTCATGATAGCGTATTTATTTTACCATCACTTAGTAAGTGATAAATTACTAACTTTTTAGTTTATCCATTGGTAATTCTAATGCACATTGTTTTTCGTGTTAACGTTTGAAACATTGGTCAATAACTGCCACTCTATAATTATTTTCGGACGTAAATAACTGCAAACATCGTCATTTTCATTTCATGGTTTGTTTTGCTGACTTTTCCTGATATGCGTTTATCGATTCAACACACGTGCGCTGGAATTATAATTTATTCGCCACCCATAATCGTGTTAATGAATTTATCGAAATTTGTTGCTTAATGCCAGTAGCAATTAGGCTTGCCTGAAACGCGCATTGTTCAGCTAATTAAATATGCTGTGTGTAACTAAAATTATGTACAACTAATTACAAAATAATTGCATAAAAATCCACTCGTAACAATTTGTTTCTAAGCTCAGCTAATGAGGTTTTCATTGACGTCCAATTCAAGTCTGGCATATAACACGTATTTCGTAAAACTATTTAGGACTCAGAAAAGCAAACAATGCTTGAAATTAACAATTTTCGAACTTATTTATTAAGGCGGATCGGGATTTTCATTTTGTTAGCTTGCTCATCTGCAGGAGTATAGAATTTACTAACCCGAGAGATATTTTTCACCAAATTAAAATGGCCGACCACTTTGACCAACTTTGAACACGAATCCATAAGTGTACTTGTGAGAAGTTTCCCAGTAAGTTCATGATCATAACCTATAACGAATATGTTTCAATTGGTGCATTTAGCAGCACAGACAAACAAGCCATTACGGATGGAAAAAAGTTGTTGGGCCGTTGCCAGTTTTACAGCCATCAACTATAAGGCATTTTGCGTTTAACAATTTGCCTTATACAGTAGGCGGCCACGCATAAATGACTTCCTCGGGATTTTATTTTATGTTATATATTTCGGGTACATGTAAGTGGCATTTTCCATGGCATTTTCTTTGAAGCGTACATTATGACTTTAAATTAAAAAACTTAGCCGAATTTTAATTGAAGTTGCGAGCGTTTTTTAATTCTTTGCTGGAATATTTTTTTTTTTGGTATCGATTATTAATCCTTCGATATTTACTTGAAATATTTACGATGTTGATCGATAATAGTTCAACAATTTGCACTTGACAGCTACCGATATTGGTGTTTTGGCATCAAATATGTCGTCCATTACAGAAATGTATTTTTGAATTAATTAAAAAGTGATTATGACACGCCTTAAAGATGATCCGGAGGTAACAAATCCAGAATATCCAAATGGAATGAAACATATATCTGTAATTGATATCTTGCTAAATCCGAAATTGTTACCATAATACACCGTATGTATTTATTTTATCTTTTCCGATTGGGGTTCATTTTGTTATAGAATATACGTATTCTTATTTTCAAAAACAAATTCAATTGATGATGTGATAATAAAATTCAATGTGGACACCCTACACCCAGTTTAATACTTACTGTAGTAGTTATTCACTTGTTTCAATGGAATCGATGAACGCAGTCGGCACCTCATGTTGATATTTTTCAAATAAAGAAAATTAATGGCCCTATACTTATACGGCGTTCATTCAGCAATAACTTCTCACTGAAAAACACTTTAGATTTAGAAAAATCGATTCCATTTTTACCCTTGTGCTGCAACATATGGCTGATGCCTCATGTACCTGTTTGTTGGTAAAAAAATCAGAATCTGCATCTTCTCTTTGTCTAAATGACGCTATATGAGGCATGCATTATTAACAACAAATAAAGGAATACTTTCATCTTTCGCCTCGCATGTTTGTACAGAATAATTGAAGAATTTCATGGAAAAAGCGAAATGGCACGCACTCCTGACATAACAAGGCTTGGATTGTATGAAGTGTTTTATGACCCTATTTCAGTTTTTATATCATCATTATCATCAAGTAATTACGAGGCGAGTTGCGTTGACTTTGGGATATATCTGTAAAGTGCACAACCGCACGTTCATAATGTTGTCTTAGGCTTCCCTGTACATAAAATTGCCTTCCAGAAATTCTCAACGGAATGTTTTTTCCTAGTCAGACATAAGATGTTTCGGATATTGTCGGTATGTTGGGATATATGAGCACGTATAAATCTTAGTGATAAAAGTACGAGGTACGTTGATATTTTAATACGAACAATGCATTCGTGGTGACCGTGACTTAAGACTAAGTGAACAAATTAAGCGTTCAAAGTGATAGTGACCGATAAGTTTCTGATTTCTTCTAATAAAATGTCGATAGAAAGTCTGTTGATTTCTAAGAGTTTGTATTTGATATTGATTTATAACTCCACTGAGAACTTATAGTTCTCATTACAGTCAATGTTAATGTACATGTATATAGATCAAACCATCTTTCTTGGCTATGTGCCATAGTCATCGTATTGCTGCATCGGTTGCATAGCATTTCCAATTGTAAACATTCATGAATGCTATTAAAAAGAATCGTTGTAATTAAAGTACTTATTTAAATTATTTTTAAAATGTGTAGTTTTTATTTTAAGAAGTTAGATGGATGACGCGCATAGTAACTATTGTCTGTAGAATAATGTAGGTTTTCTTATCTTAATTTGCCTCATCAGAGTTTGATGTAGCCTTAATTTACTTTATGCTTATATGCTCAAATGCATGTTGGAAAACAGACGTGATTAAATTTATTACTTACAGTGTTATGTGGACGATATTTATAATTTGTAACATTACCGCATAATAATTTACTAAATTTAAAATTTGGAAAACATTTCAGAAGTAGGCTTTCATATGTTTCAATTGAAATTCATCCATTGTGTTGAACGAATTAAGTTGTTCTGAAATGGAATATTGATAATTTTTGAATAATTTATTAATACGATATCTTTACATCATATCAGTTGAGCTATTCATTGCAACTCGTTTCATGTAATGCAATTAAGCGAGTAACTGATATATCGAATGTCAGTTTCTTAGCGAAATTGATTTGTATAGATAACATCCTTAAAAATAAAGAAATCCATATTACGCTGATATGAGATATTACCCTTAGTGTCTTATATGTTTTATTATTACATATTTATGATTGGTCAAGAATAATTTAGAAGACTATCTGGTTCATGGTGAATGTGGTATATTAATTTCTGTGGTCAACGGCATATGAGAAACTCGTGTAAATAATTTGTGCGATTCGGTAATTAAGTTTGTCTAAAAGAGGCAAATAATTTCCTTGGTATATATTTATGAGTTTAATTCAATTAATAGCTTGTAAGATGAATTGTAGTGTACCTGACATTTTCAAAGATTTATTGATATAATATTCATGTTCACATGTGATTTCTGTAAATTGTATTCTAACTATATAGGTTATGCGTATTTGATATTTTCAAATTCCTTTGAATGTAGATGTTATGGGAAAATCCAAATTAAGTCGAGTAATCATGGTTTTCTGCTTTAAATTGTTTCAAGCACAGAATCCAGTGCCATGTATTACGAATTCGCACATAATGCCATCCATCGAATTACATCAAAGTTATGTGATACATATACCACATTAACTACAGACAAATTACTAATCATTCACTCTGTCCTAATGTTTTGTGTATGGATTAATTAATGAAAGATTCTAAAATATGCATGTAGAGATGCTGTATATTGCAAGATTGCTTCGAAAATTGAAGAACGATCTTAATTATCATGTGTAATTATGAAATTATTGACATTTCCAATTATGACATATGTGCATGCGTCTTATTTTCATATGCATCTACTATCATTCCAGTTGTCATCTCCGAATTAAGGATATCTAGAAATTATACGCCTATATAGTTTATCCTTGTAACAGAAATTCTGTCACTTGAATAAAATTTTAATTATTCTGTTGGCTTGATGTTTTTCTTCGATCTTTTCCTATTTCAACAAGATCCATAACTTTTAAATTCGGTTTTCAGTAAGCAGTTATCAAGAAAGAATGGTGTATTATAATAGAATTATATTTCTACGTGTTCAGATATGTAAAATTAGCCATATAATAATTCTGTTTCCGGTTTTCTCCTTATCAATGTATATTCAGTAATTGTTAAAACTCAATAAAGTCCATTCAAAACCCGTTTTAAGGTTAACAAAGCAAGGGAGTAGCACTGGTCAACTTTAAATTTCAAATTGATATAAATTATTTTAGCTAGACTGTGAGCAAATTAATGTTTTCACAGCACACGTTTAGCTAGTAGCGATATTTAAATCGATCCGAAGGCGTCCTGGAAAATTAAAAGCAAAACGTTTTCGATAAGATAACTTCTAAGCAGCCCTGTCGTGACTCGCGACACTTACAGCTTATTTCCATCTAAGGATCAAAAGCTGGAGACATCCCAGTAGCGTTCGAAACGCGTAACAAGCGCTATCTCTTTAAAGCTATTTATTTTAGTTGAATAGAACATAAAGGCTGTTTATTTTTCTACTCTGACGCTATTTTGCTCAAAGCTGGTCACGTTGGAAACATCAATTGTTGCTCCCATTCACACGCATTAGTTTATTGCTAGCTCCTTCCCGCAGGTTTAAAAATAATCTATGAAATTTTATGTTGAGTATGCCTGAAATAGACTCCTGGCTAAATCAAAATGAGACTAAATGTGACGACATTTCCATATAAATGCCGAATTGGTGATGACTTAAATTCAATTAAAAGCCTGCCTTTTTGACATACTGTAGCTAAGTGAAACAAACGCGGATGTTAAAAGCGTAGAATGTTGAAAAGATCTGAAATTTTCAAATTAAAAATGTATATACAAATACATGTGCAGTATACAGCATATGTATATCAGTATGGATTTAAATTTACTGTCAAATTTATCGATTAGCTCAGAACGAATTGAACGAGACATGTGCACCTTGCTTTCTGTTATACTTTTATTGAATGAAATTCGAGACATTTTCACCAATTTAACATATTTTAAAAGAATTGCATTTTTGTCCCAACAATTTATAAACTTTAGCTTTCAACACATTTGAATTAAAAATAAGAAACTTGAATTAAGGAGTTAATTGGCTACGGTTGGAACGTACTTTTTTAAAAGCTCAAACTATCCACAAGCTACATGTGCATGAACATTACATGGGAAAAATAATGCATCGACGTATTTTTTGATTAAATCTAATGTTTTTTAGACTTCTATAATACCAATTTATCTAAAAATATTAAAACAACCGAAAAATAAATTTCGTTCATGCCATGCAGATAATTAAAAATAAAATAAAAATTATCGCTGGCGCTGCCTGGTATTTGCAGGGCATCGATTGTACCTATACATGTACATGTATACTGTATACCTGTATCCAATATTTCAATTTAATGTGCAAAAAGTATAATTTCCAAAAATGCAATAGATTCAACAACTTGAATCAATCACAATGAATGCAAGCATAGTGTTACAATTACACATGACCTTGACGTAGTTTTTTTTTTTTGGAGAAAAACGATTGTGTTTCTTTTTTCTTGGGAATTTTTAACTGCCAAATACGAATACTCCATCCCAATTATCGTCCAAGATTACAATACAGCCATACATTTATAAATCACTGCATTATACAGGGAATATTTGAAAAATGTACGAACTTCGCAGATCGCATTTTGCCAGTCTCGGAAATTGGATCGAAAACGTATAGCTACTAAAACGAAATATGTTCAAAATGTTACAGAGCTACTAAAACGTATCGTGCAAAAGGAAGGCATTAATTGGTTTAAAAATGTTGATAGCCTTGAAATAGGTCTGAGTACCCCTATGAACACTTACTAAAAAATCTAGCTGCATTTAGCATAAGCGCCATAGTCATTAAATTATCCAAGCAAGTCATGCCCTGAAAAGGTGGCGCTAGTAGCATTTGTCGCCATTTCTTCTGCGCTATCTGCAGGTTCTTTTGTCATGTCGTTTTGATTTGTTCGCTTGAAATATCAAATTAAACTACAGATACTGGTAATTATATTTTTGTTGATAAATACATTCTCGGGAGGTTGGTAATATTAATAAAAGCTGAGATGCGGATATAGGTCACAGCTTTGTGGGGTAGTTTTTCGCGCGCGTTCGGTGAACGCCCGCATGGCGTCGTTAGGCCTAGGAAGGTTACACATAAACACGTAGACCGAACGAAAAATTAAATTCGAAATACCTTTGTTTGTCAGGATTGAAATGTTTTTTTTTGTTTCTCATTACTCAGTAATGCTTTAATACGGCTAGATATAGTAACGCGCTGTCTGCACCAGTACTTTTATTCGATTCATGAATCGAAAATGCCGGTTGGAGAACCCTGGGATAATAAAGGACGATGAGTTTTATTTGTAAAACAAAATAGCCAGCATCATGAAACTAATCTCAACACGTTGTATTTGAATAAATATCAATGATTAAAAATGCCACAAGCAAAGGTTTGTGGTCGTGGCTAAAAAAACGCGTTATTGCAAATACAACTGAATTTGCCATAACAGTAATCAAACTCGCCCCTTTACATCCCCAATGACATTTGTTGACCTTGGTCATTAGATAACTGGCATAGGGCAGGGTTAACTATTTATTTACACTCTTTTGACAACCATAAGTGACTTTTCTACAATGCTAACAAATTTCTTAATTATATATGCATTATCAGTTTTCGTCTGAGATGGTGAGTGATATTTATAGATTGATGTTCTTATTTATAAAATAGTTGGGCAGCTGTAGTTGCCAAGATGACCATTAAATATCGTCCGAGGTGTTTCTTCGACGTTGAACTTGATGGTGTTCCAGGTATTGAATCTGTTTAGTTGTTTTACCTCAAAAGGCATTTGTGGTTTGTTACCCTGATTCTAATAGAATTCAATTACTTTCAGCTGGGCGGATAGTCTTGGAACTATTCTCCGATGTGTCACCAATTACCTGTGAAAATTTCCGTGCTTTATGTACTGGTAAGTAAAAATTAATGTAGACATACAATATTTATGAAAATTAAGCAATAGAATCCATGAGTTTAATTTTTAATTCTAATTAAACTTAGGTGAGAAAGGACTCGGAAAGACAACTGGGAAGTCACTTCATTATAAGGGAGTTCCTTTTCATCGTGTTGTCAAAGACTTCATGGTGCAGTGTGGAGATTTTTCTTCTGGTAAATGGTCATTTTATATTAGTCAATATAAATAAAGGAAAATATTTTAATAATCTTTCGTTTTTCATTATATATGACTATATGTGTTGTATTACTTTTTTATTATAGGAAATGGAACTGGAGGAGAGTCAATTTATGGTGGAACATTTAAAGGTATTTTCCAGATTTTCTCCGAAAAATATTTTTATGTGTCACTTTTAATGTAACACCCATAATGGTAGAACACACTTTTTTAAGCTTATTAATATTTAGGCACATCTTATTTTTAACCAAATGCTAAACTTGCCTTGCTAAACCTCCGTCAAAGATACATTTAGTTAACTTATGAGCATGCAGTAATAAAAAGATGTATTAGACATTTGATATATCATTTAATGAATTTGAGTCTGTTTTCCTGTTGTTTTGGTTTTTTTCTGACAAGGAAGAACTTGCTGAGATAAATGCTTTTATTGTTTTATGCAGCCAGACTGTTTTGATTATCTATCTTTAAAATGACAAAATTGACTTACTTTTGCTGAGCATACCCTGCTTGATTGTTATTTTTATATGATACTTTTTTCTGCCAATGGTATGATCGACCCTCACCACTTTTGGGAGTTAACCTTTGCAAATAGGGGCTGAGGATAAACTTACAACTGAATGATTTCCGTTTAAATACATGTTTTTGTTCTATTTTTTTTAAAAAGATGAATGCTTTGATATCAAGCATGAAAGACCATTCCTCTTATCCATGGCCAACCGAGGAAAGGACACCAACGGATCACAATTCTTCATGTAAGACTATTTATTTCAAAAGTTACTTAGTTACCTTTATTATGTGACAAAACTATTTAATGTCCTAACAACTCAGCTTAGCTTAGATATTTGATTCCAATGTATGTAATATACATAAATCAAACATGGTTAGCAGCTGTTCCTCAAGATCTGATGATGGGTTTTTTCCGGGTTGGATTTAAAAGGTTTGAATTTTACGATGTTGTGTTATAATTTGCAAAAATGTGTTCAAAGCTTTCGTCATCACAACTGTTTCCGACGAAACGTCGCAGTTTTCATCACAAGGGTTTAAGCTTTTATCTAAATCATCCCACCGGATAGGTATTCTACATTGTCAGAGTGTGTTTTTCTTTTTACTCCATTAAGGATGCAGAGGTCTTTAATCTGAGTTTTCCGTGTATCCCCCATTTTAGAACAACCAAACCAGCGCCTCATTTAGATGGGTAAGTGTCTTGACATAATAAATACAAAATGACTTGGTACCGGTTTTCTACATTTTATTATTATCTTTTCGAAAGTAATTGCATTTGCACAGATATCTATATCTTTGTCTGGAAAACAAAAATACACAATTCACTCAGGTCAAATAAATATGCGCATATCAGATAATTTCAAAATGTGGAAGCAGGCCATTACCTGGATTCTTTTACTGACTAATTTACTAAGTACATGTATTGTGATTCTAGCATACTTATTATGTCATATATTTTCAGGGTCCACGTGGTCTTTGGTCACGTGATTTCCGGTCAAGAAGTTGTCGCCAGTATCGAAAACCAGAAGGTTGATGCGAACAGTAAACCACTGGCAGATGTCAGGGTAGCGAACTGTGGAGAACTTGTCCCCAAGATGAAGCCAAAAGGTTTGGTTTGATTTTGCAAGAGGTCTATTTTGTACATATTTGCAACGTCATGTTGTAACTTGGTTTTCTATGTTATTTATAGAGAAAAAACGCAAACGAGCAGCTTCTGAAACAACTGAAGAAGGAGAAAGCAAATCTGATACAGCCTCTTCTTCAGAAGGATCTGTTAAGAAGAAGAAAAAGAAGAAGAAGAGGAAGAAGTCGAAAAAGCACAAGAAAGACAAAAAAAGGGATCAAAGGTAATTGTAAAAAATGTTTCCTTTGCATGTGTACTTATAATGAATTTCTGTGTAAGGTTTGTTTGGATCATTCAGTTTCTCAATAGAAAAATGTAAAACATGATGGCACCTAAAATATCCGTTCAACTATGGGTTTGTTTTTGTTGTTCTATAATAGTTAATAGTTTCCTCTTTAAGTTAATACTTTTAATACATCTTAGCGAAAAGCAAAAAGTTGAAGAAGGGGAAATTGTTGGAACAGATGAAGCTGTGTGTACAGTGAAACCTGAGGAAATCCCAGATGTTCCCCCAAGTAATTTTTTAATGAGAAGATCTTCACCTAAAGAAAAAGGACATCCAGAAAGGTATTGTATTCATATCACTAAAGATTACACAAGTTCTGTTCTGGCTAATTGACAAATTAATTTTGTTCATTTCAAAACAACTATCAATATTGTGTAAATGTTCTTTATGTGCATCGTTTTAAAAAATGGCAACAAAGTCTTAATTTATTTTTATTCTAACAATATTGGTGTTTATTCAATTTATTTAGTAAAAATAAAGGGGAAGATGATAGGCGTCGTCGCAGCAGCTATCAGAAACGCCAGCACGTGTCTCGATCTGGAAGAAAAATTAAAGGCAGAGGGTTCATGGTAAGAATTTAAACGTGTCTCACAATTTGAGCTATAAAGTGCAAAGTGATGTTACTATGAAACAATTCGTTTGTACTTTTAGCGATATCGTACACCCTCAAGATCTAGAAGTCGATCACGTAGTTATACTCCTCCACATTGGCGTCAGGCCCAGGCAAGGGTTGTTCCACTATCAGAGTATCAGAAACGGCAAGGAGATAAGCCTGTGGATGAAAAAACTGATGAAACAATGCCTAAACAACGGTTAGGAATTTTTAAAGTGCAAGCAGGATTTTGAATAATTAAAAATAGTACGATATTTAAGGTATTGTGTTTATAAATTTGCAGTCACCGTGACTCATTGAGAGATCCAGAGAGGGAAGAAAGAAATAGAGACAGTGACATCCTTAGTCAAAATGGCGAACATGAGTCTAGGAAAGAGACTTTTGATCGAGAAAGTGCTGCTAAGGAAAATGTATCTTATCCTATAAAATACCCAAGAGCTTATGAAGGAAGCCAAAGCAAGTGGTAAGTTATTTTAGGGAACTTTTTGAAAAGCTTATAAGAAAGATTAAACTTTGTGTTATCTGTTGCTCTGAACCTAAAGTATTTCATTTGTTTAGAAGTAGCCCTCGGTTAAATTGAGCCTAGAAGTTTAACTGGTTTTGAAGGATGATTGAATTGAAAAAAATAATAGTGAAATTTGAAAATGAAGTTTTGAAAAAAAAAATTGGCAGTGGGGAGAATATTTTATGACCATTAAAATACTGTTTATTGTTAAATAAATTTTCAGATCTTGATGCAAATTGAGGTTGTTGTATTGTGAAAATATTTATTATAAGCACATAATTACTTGTGGAAATGGTCCTGCATGATTAATGGATAACTTTTGTGATGGTGCGTTTTAATTTAATATGACTGTTTATATTCAGGGATTCTGGAGAGAAGCAGGAATGGAGTGGCAGTGTAACCTTGAAAGCGACCACTGAATATTCAAAGGATTCGGTTTCTGTGGATGATGGCAAACTCAAGGAAGGAAGAAAATTCGTTGAAGAGGAACTTCGCAAAACAGATGATGAAGATGATGAAATCAAGTTACGAAACCTCGCTCTCAGTCATCATTTAAAGGCAAGAGGTCCAGACCATGGTAAGTCAGTTATGCAACCTAGGGATCCTGAAGAAGCTGCTCCGAAAGCGAAGACGGATCTTCCCGCCCATGATGCAAATTGGAGTTTTGCACGGGATTCCAAAGAAAGAAAGCGGCATTCATCTGGATCATCATCATCCAGTCATCAGTCAGAAAAGCGCCAAGCAGCACCCTCTGCAAAAGAAAAATCAAGATCTCCTATAAGAGGTAAGATCACCGAGCGTTCACCTCAGCAGTTCAGCATTTCGTACCAGAAAGAATCTAAGGCACCAGCCCTGCGCAAGTCATCTAGTGAGTCACCAAATCGCTTGAAGGATACTGCACTTCTTCCTGAGCCAA
Organism: Ommatoiulus sabulosus; assembly: GCA_034697705.1. Taxonomy (NCBI): domain Eukaryota; kingdom Metazoa; phylum Arthropoda; class Diplopoda; order Julida; family Julidae; genus Ommatoiulus; species Ommatoiulus sabulosus. The sequence continues at coordinate 9,103 of JAQGAO010001565.1, read as the reverse complement.
AAAGTGAAGATTTGGCCAGTGGGCTTTCTATTCCTGTCGACAAACCCATAAAAGAATCTGAATCAAAGTCCTCTCCTAGGAGGAAGTCCTCGAGTGGCTCCCCACCATCAAGACATCATAAAAAGGTGCATGCCTCCAAATCCTCACCAAAACGTGGTAGATCTAAGAGCTCATCTCCGAAAAGGTCATCTGGTAAACAGCGAAAGAAAGAGTCTAAGCAGTCACCGAGAAGGGGGAGGTCCTCCAGCGGCTCGTCTCCTTCACGTTCCAGGGCCCCACGTTCTAGATCTTCACCTCGCAGAAATAGAAGGCACAATTACAGGGATAGTCGCCAGACAAGGAGGCGATCTCGTAGTCAGTCTTCAGGTTCCGATGTTGAAAGCCGCCGACAACGCCACTCGTTTCCCAGTCGAAGACGGGATGGACCTTCCAGGTTTTCACCCCGTGGTGGGCGTCAGAGAAGACCTTTTAGGAGCCCGCGGAAGAGGTCCAAGTCAGACTCATCTTCTGCAAGCCGTTCTCCTTATCGTAGGCCAGTAACGTCGCGAACTTCACCTAAGGTAGCTTCTTCCGGTGACAGATCTAGAGATGATGGCAAGCCTGTCCGTAAATCTAGATCAGCCTCTAGCGAACGTGCCGCATCACCACGAAAAGATAGGGATAAGTCCCCGGTTAGCAAAATATCTGCAGCTGTCACTTCGCCCCTACCACAACGCAAACTTGTGCAGGATTATGGATCACCTTCCAGGCACAGCGATAGCAGCCGTTCCTCGAAATCACCCTCTAAAACTCCTCCCGATGCTTCCACTGCCCACCGCCAGGCACAAATTATTGCTGCCTACCATGAAGAGGAGGAGGAAATAGAATTAAAACCAGGAAAAACTAGTAAAGTGGATTTGCCGGAACCGACACCACCTCCACCACCACCGGTTGATGTTGTGAGAATGCCGATGCCCAAATTCTTACCAATGGCACCCTCATCTCCCCCACCACCTCCTCCTGGAGTGGAACCTGAAACGCTTCCTCTGCCACCACTACCAACAATAACAACAGGAGTACAGCCACCATCGCTTCCAAAAGTTCCGGAAGCTGTTGAAGTTCAAGACATGGATCTGGATGAAGATGAGGAAGAAGAAAAGAAGGTTGGAGAATCGCCACCAATACCACCTATCTCTCATCCTGCACCCCCTGGCTTAGCGGAAGATTCCAAACCACAGCCAGAGGACAAAGATCCATATGCAGCACCCTTACCCTGCTTATTGGAAGATATTCTGTTGCCTGGTGAAATTCGAAGTGACGGACAGCCCGTGGATTCTGAAATGCCAAGAATCCCATCTCCAGTGGAAGCTGTAAGCATGTGGAAAGCAATACCAGAGGCCACCCAACCTACTGTTGAAGTGAGCACTCTTGAGCTTCTTCAGAAGCAGATGACCGAGGAAGTGAAGCCGCCTGAGCCTACTCCAGTCGTTTTTGCACCAGAGATAGGAGCAATAGCACAGGTAATTTTCAGTTGAAACAATTTTTAAGTCGATAACATTTTAAACTAGATTTTAATACAAGTTAAACATTTGCTTTAGATCAAATGCAACCGAGCATGATAGCTGCATGATCAATTGCTCGGAGCATTAGTGATCGACGATTTTTTCCATTTATTTTTTGAAATGTCTTTGTGAATTTTTTTTATATAGGAAGGATATGAATCACTAAAAACTGAACAACCAAAGTTCCCAGAAAAGAAGCGGTCACCTAGCACTAGTTCAAAGTATGTTTGTGTATCCATTTTTATAACAGCTCACTAATTTATTTTTATTGCATTTCGAAAGCACTAATTGACAAACTTGTATTTAACAGAGATCACAAGTCGCCGACAAGAAGCAAAAGCCGTGAGAAGGAGAAAAAGGCTAGTCGCCGAAGCAGCAGTCGGGAAAAGAGTCGCAGCAAAAGTAGGACCAGCCGTTCTCGAAGCCGCAACCGTGTTCCAGCTCGACGCAAGAGCAGGAGCTCAAGTCGATACCGTAGATCGAGCAGGGATAGCCGAGAGCACAAGCGGTACAATAGGAGCCGCAGTCGGCAAAGGGACAGGCGTCGCCGTAGTCCTAGTCACAGCCGAAGCCGTAGTCGGAGCAGGTTGGGAGGGCGGAGGAGGAGAAGCAAGAGCGATAGTAGGAGTAGAAAGCGCAGTCCAGGAAGGGGAAGACGGCCTACCGGTTCCAGATATAGGCCTTACATTCCTAGGCGAAGTTCTAGTAGTCGGCGTAGATCCATCCCGAGGAAACGCAGTAGGCGCCGCTCGGAATCACGCAGTCACTCCCGATCCCGGTCCTCTTCAAGAAGTTCATAATTTGTCAGCCCCTTATGGTCAATTTGAAATTTGCAACCTTTAGAATTTGTGTTGTTAAGCTACACGTTGAAGTCTCCCATTTCCACGAATGCATCTCTATGGATGCAAGGACTATTGCTACCAAAAATGGAGGTTTGTTTGATATGTGAAGGGTTCGTCAATTTCATGGTCCGAATGAGAATTTAGTTAGAAAGCTGACTATGCTAATATGGGTCTGTTGATGACTGGTTATGCGGCTTGTGTTTTTAAAATGGAATTACTGAACCCAGAGTTGTCAGAGCGTGTGAGTTTTGGAATTTGTTACATGGATGTAGTTTTTCATCTGTAAGATTGATTCCTAAACTTGTTCAACGTCAGGTTCAATTTAAATTCCACTTTCATGATTTGGCAGAAACTACTGTTGGCCTATTCAAGATTAGTTCTGAAACTGGTAGTAATTGTTTTAAAGCTCCAGTGTATGACGATAGAAATTTTTTGTTTGTTTCTAAATTGACGTGTATCAGACTAATTTTAGCCAGGTATACACAAAGTATCCACCAAAGTAAAATATATCTGAACAATGTCTTACTAAACTTACGTTCTTTGAAAACCTACCGCACTATTTAATGTTGGGGCTTGTTCAATTTTATAAAGCATATAGTAAATTGGACTTCATTTTTGGTGTGGATGAAATGAATTACACCTCTTTAGTGCTCGAAATTTGGCATTTTCATCTTCGTTGATTTTAACTACTCCCAAAATATTGAATTGTAACATGAACTTGATTCTCAATAAAACTCGACCTCAGTATTGTGAATTTTGTGAAGCATTGTGGATCATTAGTTTCTTTAATGTTTGTAAGTTTTGGGAAGTTTCAGAAAGGGACTGTCATCTTTTATTGGACACAATACGTCGATAACCATTATTGGTGATACGAGCAAGATTGTGACGGGCCAGTTCAGGGCTCAGGTAAATTTAAAACAAATTAAGGTTTCTTATGCTGCTCTAGGGTGGTGACCAAGTCCTAAAAGTCCTAAAAAAGTCCGAAATATTCAGATAAAGTCCTAAATTTTCAGAATTTTCTAGAAATTTAGCAATTTTAAAAATGTGCACTACAATGAAAGCTAATGAAAGGGTCTTAACGACCCTTTCATTAGACGCCATAATTATGCTGCACCTTCATGGTAAATGGGTCAAACTGACCCTCTAACGAACAGGATCTAAATCAATGAGTATACGGTCAGCCTCCTGCTGTACATTGTAGTTCATTAATTGTCGTTTCGAGTACGTTCTTCGAGTACATTTATCGTGTATCTTCAGTCTTGTGTTTCAGCAGCAGCAGCCCGAAAGTTACGGATTTGTTTCGTGTTGGATAATAAAATACAATTTATTATAATACTGCATTCTAGAAATGTTTATCTATACCATTTACATGAAAACAAGCTGAAATGGGTATGTTTTACTAGAAAAACACCTAAAATTGGTCCCAAAAAGTCCTAAATATTTGTCCTTCAAGTCCTAAATTTCAGATTTTGGAATTTGGTCACCACACTGGATGTGTAATACTTTTGTATAGTATTTACATTTATAAAAAAAGGAAATGTAGAAATATTACCAAAATGCTATTTGCATTCTAATATTTGATTTGAACAAATTACAAGCGTGTTCGAATGGTGGAATCACCGGTGGAATCAATTTTTCAAATTGCGCGCCTCAATTTTGGTAAGTGCTGTCATGTGGTGTAGGTGGCGCTAATGTTCGATTTCAAGTTTTGAAGAACTGTTGTGTTGTTTCTGGCGTCCAGCAAAATGCCAGCCGAAGTATTGGTTGAAAACAGTGTTAATTCTGTTGGAAATGATGTTGAAGAGCGATCTGAAAGTGCGAAGCAGGAAACTCCAACTAGTAAGCCTGTAATTGGGATAATTTATCCTCCGCCAGAAGTGCGAAGTATCCTTTTATTTCAAAGTTAGGCTTAATGTTTGACCCATGTGTAGTGAACACGGAGTCGCAAAACACCTCAAATGTAAGGTAAATAAAGGCCATGGATCAGTTTTGCTGCTGCATTGCCGTTCTCTAGGACTAAATTATCAAGCATTTATCCAAATATAAGTTTTTATGTAATAGCTTAAACATTGTGAACGAATCGCTTGTTTATTGGCATAAAGGATATTCGAAAAAGCCGGTATGAATCCAAGATCTAGTTAGTTGCTAGCGACATATTAAATAGGCATTGTTGTTGTTTTTTTTAACATGACATGTCTATTAATGAACTTGCTAGATTAATGTATTGCTGTTGTTGTTCAGGTGTGGAAAGTTATTGCATTTTTCCTGAGCGTTGCTACTAGATATCGTTGATAAGACTGCAAGTTTTGTTGCGAGAAATGGTAAGGATTGTGGCTGTTGCAAATGACATGGCATTATTACATATTGTCTTCATAAATTACGCAAAAATATTTTTATTTCAACAGGACCTGAATTTGAAGCTAGAATTTGTCAAAAGGAAATCAACAGTCCTAAATTCAATTTTTTGAAGCCGGGCGATCCTTACAATGCGTATTACCAACACAAAGTAAAAGAATCCAGAGAAGGAAGAACTGGTAACTCTATTTTTTAATAAAAATGCTTACACGATGACGACTTTATTTTCTCGGGTGTTTGTTTTTTAACCACGTCATAATTTTCATATGAATTTTACTTGAGCAGCCTTGGAAGCTGGCCCAGTTCAGCCTATCAAGGTATGACAAATCATATTATGCACTGTTTTGAAAACTGAATGAAAATTTAGAGAAAGCTGATGCATTTTTAATTTCCATTTTAGCCAAAACAGCAAGATGTCCAGAAAATTCTTGAGAAAGTCTTTGTTCCTAAAGAGCCACCTGCAGATTTCGAATTCATTGCTGATCCGCCTTCAATCTCGGCATTTGACCTGTTAAGTTGGATAGGTTTTTTTCATTAATCTACTTGTTCATTAAATGGTTTAATACATTGTGCAATAATTTTGTAGAGATGTCGTGAAACTTACCGCACAGTTTGTGGCCAGAAATGGGCGACAATTCTTAACCAACTTGATGAATAGAGAACAGCGCAACTATCAGTTTGATTTTCTTCGGCCACAGCATAGTCTGTTTAATTATTTCACCAAATTGCTAGAGCAGTACACCAAAGTTCTTATTCCTCCTAAGGACCTTATGAATAAGCTCAAGAAGGAATGTGGTGATCCCAAAGCTGTAAGTGGCTGTTAAATAATAATTGAAAATCAATAATGGGATTCTGAATATTCAAAAGTATTCTTTTAAATGTTTTATAGGTACTTGAACAAGTTGAATATCGTGTCCAGTGGACTAAGTTGATTGAGGCTCAAAAACGTCGTGAGGAAGAAGAAGCTGAACGAGAAAGAGGTACATTTCAGAAACTGGTGTATTCTCTGGCATGTTTTAAAATGTTAAAAGTACCTTGTGTAAATGTTTCTGATTAATTTTTTATCATTTAGTTGCATATGCCCAAATTGACTGGCATGATTTTGTGATTGTTGAAACCGTTGACTATCAGTCATATGAACAAGGTAGGATATTGCAAATTTGAAGTAAATTTCTATTACTTAAGAGCCTCTTGTGTTTTGTTTTTGCTTGGTACCTTTAGGTTCTGCTGAGTGATTGGTAAACAGTAATTCCTTTTTTTGTATAACAAAATGTGTTAAAATTGCACTGATTTTTAGATAATTTTTGTTAAATATTACACAGTACTTTATTGAAATACTGTGCAATTTGGAAATTCATCCTGTTCATTTTCAGAAAGGTCCTGATTCAGTCTTGGGTATTCACTTTTTTATTATTTTTTGCATAAATTTTACAAAACAAACAGGCCAGTTCCCACCACCAACAACACCGGAGGAAGTTGGCACTCGCGTCTTGGCGCAGGAACGGTTCGATGAACTAGGTGATGATGACAAGATGGAAGTTGAATCTGATCAGGAATTGAGTGAGGCTGAAGACGATAGACGTAATACTAATGTGGACAACACTCAGGTAATTTTTTTTTACAAACTTTCAAGTGAGTCTGGTATGCAACAATTTATGTTGCATGTGTTTAGCCTGATGCATTCTTTGTTCAGGTGCAAGACATGGAGGAAGATTCCTCAGATGACGATGAACGGCCTAGTAAAAGCAAGCCCTCAAATCCACCAGCTGGCAGCGCTTCTCAACCACCTCTAATGCCGCCTAATCCAGAACAGGTTCTTATTCGCAAGGATTACGATCCTAAAGGTGAGTTCTCGCAACATTGCCATTTGTGTAAGTTAACTGTTGTGTTATAATGTGCGTTTTTTTCTCCCATGCTCTAGCTTCAAAGACACATCGTGCACCTGCATCAGATGAATATCTGATTTCACCTATAACTGGTGAAAGAATTCCTGTTAACAAAGTGCAGGAACATATGCGCATTGGGCTGCTTGATCCAAGATGGGTGGAACAGCGTGATCGGGCGATGAATGAGAAAATGCAGCAGGAAGAGGTTTATGCTGCAGGTTTGTGAAAACTAGAAATATAATGCATTTTAGGATCTGTAAATCATGCTAAATTTGTACTTTAATGTGTGACAGGTTCTGCTATTGAAAGCAGTCTGAAGCAGTTAGCCGAGCGTCGTACCGATATTTTTGGTATTGGAGATGAAGAAACTGCAATCGGTAAGAAGATTGGTGAGGAAGATAAGCGCAGGGACGATAAAGTAACTTGGGATGGGCACACAGCCAGCATGGAAGCAGCTACCAGAGCTGCACGTGCTAATATTACTATTGAAGAGCAGATTCACCAAATTCACAAAGTGAAAGGACTTTTGTAAGATCTGTTATTGTGTTGCATTATTTTTTTGGCTAATTGCATTTGAATTTTCCATAAGCATTGAATTGTATTTGTAATCCTATTTCTAGGCCTGATGAAGAGAAAGAACGAATTGGCCCATCTAAACCCCAATCTTCTCTATCAATGCAAGCTAAGCCTCCCATCCCACCTCCAGGTACTGCTCCTGTGAAACCCCCTCCACCACCACCGCAAACTCCGGCAACTTCTTCAATGTCCATAAACCCTGCACCCCCAACGCTGCCTCCGTCACAAGCTATTATAACTCCAGCAAGACCGCCTACAATGCAATCCATGGCACAAATGCCCCAACCCATTCTTGCACCCCAGGGAGTGATGCTGATGCAACCACGGCCTCCTGTTGGCCCTCCTCCAATGGGCCCCCCAACCATGATGGGTGAGACTCATGAACTAATGTATCCATATGGTAAATGTCGTTTGTTTTTTTATTTTATAATTTTTATTATTTGTGACTATGAGTCGCTTCCTCTATTTTTATAATTATTTGGTGGAGCATGTGTTTGAGCCACTTAAGTATTTATATTGGAAGATTATATCAAAACGCTGTAGTGGACTGGTGCGTGTTTTGGATAGCTGCAGTTTTTAACACTCAATTCATAAATTACTATTGAAACGTTTTCTCTAAATTGTGTCAAAATTATTGTGGTATTTGTATGAAGTTCATTGGGTTCAATTTGTATTGCATGGATATCTTGTGTAACTATTTATGTTACCAATAATTGCTAATTGCTTATTTTCCAAGAATAGGTAAATAGGTATAAAAAAATAGGTACTAGAAAATGTTTTTTCTTGTTATCAGGAATGGCTCCAAGGCCACCTGTTCCAACACGCCCACCTATGGCTCCTGGAATGCCACCTCAATCACCTTATTCTACAGTGCCTGCCCCACCCTCAGCGCCTCCTTTGCCACCTAACCCTCCTCCACCCGACAATGAACCACCAACCAAGAAGCAGAAGACTGAGGATTCGTTGATTTCAGAAGCAGAATTCCTTCGCAAACACAGTGTATGTTATCTGTTTCTTGATTCAAATACTGGTTGTAAGAAAGTGATTAATAATCACTTATAAACTTTTAATTTTGTATTTCTATAGGGCACAGTCACTTTCAAAGTTCAGATACCAAACATGTCCGACAAGTCTGAATGGAAGCTGAATGGACAAATGCTCAACATTACATTGCCACTAACAGAACCGGTATGACTCTTTTAAAACCCAACGTTTTGTCTGGTTTCTTTTAATTATTAATCCTTCCATTACACATATTTGTTCTGATTTTATCCACAGGTGTCCGTAATCAAAGCCAAACTCCATGAACAAATTGGTATGCCATCTGGGAAGCAAAAGCTTCAGTACGAGGTCAGTATACCATTCCATTAGCAAATATAATTGTTTAGAGTAGTCGTGATCTATTTTAATCTAAATATCTTGTGATTGTTTTATTTTAGGGCCTATTTTTCAAAGATTCAAATTCATTGGCATTTTATAATATCCTGTCCAGTACAGTTATTCAGCTGCAGTTGAAGGAGCGTGGTGGAAGGAAGAAGTAACATTATTTTTGCCAAATACATGTACTTTGAATATTTTTTAAACATGACCACTACTTCCAAGTAGTTCGACATGTTCTGTTGTAACCGCTATATGTGTTATTAAGATTTTGACAGCTTAAAATTATAAATTTACCAAGTAGTTCTTGAATTGGAAATTCGAAAGTCAGGCAATACTAATGGCACATTCGAATCGTCCAAAAAGTGTACACTGGTGTACACCGAGTGTACGTTTCTGCACTCGTTTTATTTGTTGGTGCATACTTCAGTGTATTCGGTGCACCCTAATGGCCTATTCGATTGGTCCAAAAAATGTGCACTGAGTGTACACTGACTACACCGTCGAAAGAGCCAGTGTAGTCGGT
>JAQGAO010001564.1:0-23740 GCA_034697705.1 Ommatoiulus sabulosus | reverse complement strand
TGTTTAGGCCTTCATCAGGGCAGGAATTCGTCGGGCAAGGAATTCAGCCAAAGCAACGCTTGGCAGGGACCGCTAGTTTTTAAATATTATGTACGTATACCGATATAATGTTCGTGTCTTAAACATCCAACTTTTTAATTGAAACGCCGTCTTCAGGTATGGAAATAACGTAATTTTTAAATTTCTGTGTATTGCTATATATGTACATGCTGAGTATAATGCAAAGTGGAAAATTGGAAGACAAAGCATTATGATTATATACACTTGTAAATTCGACAATAATTTCAAAACTTTATAGAGTAACAGACCTCACGAAAACGTTATACAAATGAATCCTACATAATCATGAGAAAGTTCCCTGCAGAACATAGAATCTCAATTGCAGTTTTAAAATTTAATATTCAACATATTTGCTTTGTCCAAAATGGCGACCATGCAGCTTCAAAGTTGGCTTGGACTGTCGTGGTAGACGTTGGCTTTAGCAGATGTAGAGAGAATGGATTCTCCGGGATCGATTCCTCGAGGTTCGGAACCGCATTCCGGGGCCTGAATTTGCGCAAAAATGGAGTTTCTGAGACGGGAAATTGCGAGGGTGCATACGGGATGTAGCGTGTATTGCGAATTCCCCTAACAGGGGGCAGGGCGGTAAAATAAGGTTATTGCTGCGCGCATTGGGAGGAATGGGGTCGATCGATACGACGCCTGGTGGGAATTACGGCAAGATGCAATGCGTGTTCATCGTGCATTTAGGAATAGATGAAGAGGGGATGATGAAAGTGTTCCAAGACGTTTCGCGCCAAATTTTCATTAGGATGGTGTAGCGGTGACTTATTTTCGGGTCGATATAAATTGATTAGGATGTGAAAACTCCGATACAGGTGTAAAAGTGATCCCACTGATCCGAAAATAAGTGAGATAAGTAAGTAAACCTCGGTATTCAAAAGCACTAAAATCAATGTCGATCGGCACCAAATGATAACATTATTGCAACGAATAAATTTCATTTTTCCCCTATGGACTAAGAATAATTTCTTGGCTAAGGACTTATATATATAGCCCCTGAATTGTCACTTCTTTTATCCGATGAACATGATCCATCAATGCTACTTAGCATTGAATTTGAAATTGAATTTGAAATTAGATGATTTATTTACTTTAAAATATGAATATAGTATGGATTCATATTACGTTTCAGCTCGAATAATGCTGGTGAATTCACACGTCCTTATTCGCATTGCCTTATACATATTATATTCAAATCTTTCAAAATTCTAGAAAAATTCTATGAGAATGACTTTCATTAAATACATTATTTTCGAATGCTGCTGCTTTGGGAGTTAACCATTGTAAAAACATGACAATAATGCAGATCCAAACGTCATATTCTCGCAGCATGAAAAGTTGAAAAGAATGCATCATAGATGGCGCTGGGAATTTGCGAGCTTGGTTGCACGTTTTCCCAAACGCCATTTAGACCATATATCACGCTCGAGCAATTCCTCTAAGCCGCAACACCGAAGACATTTTGGAGAAGTCAAAACACATTTCTCGAATGCTTAAAAACGGTTTTTCAGGAAAATAGGCGGTCCTGGGGTGGCATTTCCGATGAAAAATGACGGTCTGAGTGCATCTTTTGCTGTCTGGGGACGATTCCATGACAAACGAAACGGCAGAAAACGTCCAATTTTTTACCAAGTGCTGGTGTCTTATTTTGGCAATTGGCGGTATAGCATTATCGCGAAATTCATCCTGAAAGGATTTGTTTGAACCCGTAAAATGAAACCGAGAAGTTTGTTCACACCGATCGATTCGCTTAAGTTGAATGCCACCGTTTGAGCGAAAAAAAGCTCCGAGTCGTTCAACTTTTCTCATAAAATTGCAGCGCCATACGCGCGCAAGGAGGGACAACTTTGTTTCAGAAACCATTCATTCCTAAACGTGTTGTGATCCAACAATTTTGATGGTTTCAAAGGGCTTTATCGGTTTCGTCACGAATTAATGAGAGAGGGGCATTGACTCGATGCACCCCTGCATGGGCGAACGCCTCATCGTATGGCCCCTGAATTGTCACTTCTTTTATCCGATGAACATGATCAATCAGTGCTACTTATAGCATCGTGATTACGACCAACTTTTCAATAATTACAATTTGTAAGACATCTTGGTTACCCACTTCTTTTCAATAGACGATTTCTGAAAAATTGGTAACACATGACAAGAGTGAATGGTGCACATTCAAACAGGGAATTGTTTTCAAAATGCGTGTTAGTTGGGATGAATTGACGTAATTTCCGGGTTTTTATGATTTAGCTGACCTCTCGCGAACCTGCTAATTTTTATCTAGCTAATTAGTCTTGTAAGGAACGTTTCAATTTTATTTTTGGACCGATTTCGAGAAAATAATTTCTGATGGCATAGTAAACATGCGCCTAACATTTTTTACAAATGTAAATGTGCTATATTTTATTCCTGATGTTCAGGAATTATGTTTATTAAGGTGATACGTGGAATTTTACAGTTTGGAAAGAAGTCGCAGCCACATTGATGTGGTTGAGGCATGCATATAACTTAAAAATGTTTATGACATTTGAACACGACTAGCCAACAAAAAACGAAACTAATAGTGCGTGGAATATGATTTTTATTTTGAATTATTCTTCCATGCTGTATAAGATTGTAATTTTCAATTCTAAATAAAATCAGAAATCAAAAAATATAGAAAAATTGGCAAAATGTTTTCGTCTTAGCCTTCGTAAAAGAGTGGGATAACGAACCGCAATAGTATTTCAGAAAGGCTAATCTCCCCATTTTTGAATAAATTAGGTTGTAAAGACAGTTATTGCTGAACTCATGAAATTAATTCCTGCAATAAATAGCATATGTCTATGGTTTCCAATTTTACATTTGTGTAAATCACAAACATGGAAACATTAGAGTGCATAGCTTCATGCATATTTACATTGTAATTCTTAATCATAAGAACAAAAATTCGAAACCTGTAAGATGCATTTCCAAAAAAAATATACAATAAAAGCCGCTTAATTCGATCACGCTTAATCTGATCAAAATCTTCAGAACGGATTTTTTTATATTGCCTTATGTTAAAAAAGTTGTTTAATTAGATCATCTCATCGTTTGATTCGATCAGATTGCCCCGTGTTTACATAACCAAACGCGCGAAACAATTTTGAGCAGCTTTCATACAAGCACAGACATGTTTGGAAAAGATACATGCGTGCTTCTAAACGCATCAGCGGTTGCACTCAGATGGATTTTCTGCGTTATTTAGAAAATGAAATTTCAGCCGTTGCCGCAAGCAGGCATCATCAAACACAACTTATAACTTTTTTACAAGTATCATTTTAAACATATGTAAATACAAATGTACCATTAAATATACAGTATGTAATTTTAAAACACAGAGCAAATTATTTTGATAAGGTCAATGTTTAACGTGTTTTTTTAACATTCATCGCTTATTTCGATCAAAATCGTCAGAACCAACGTGATCAAATTAAGCGGCTTTCGCTGTAAAACATTACACCCCGCTGTAAATTTTCTAAAATTTTGACAGTTTTATATTTATTCGTTTATTCCGTCATCGATGAACGCAGATAACAAATGAAGCAACTTTTGATGTCACTTCAGTGCACACTGCACTGGAGCATATAATGTATGAAATACATGAATATACCGGATTAATAATTCAATATGTGCATTGAAATGAACGGTTTCCTTATTATTGTGTATAATTTGCGCATAATAATCTCCATCAATAATATACGCGTAATAATTTGCGAGAAAATCTTCTTCGAGAATTTTCTAGCATCGTATGCGTTGTGCCCGGGCTGTTGCACCAATTGCACTTACAGTAGAAACGTGCTTGGTTTTGTAAAATATCTATCAAACGATTCAAACGAAGGGAAGTATACTCATAAATAGCCATGATGATAATAAAAATTCAAAAGGCGAATTTTGCATGTGAGAAAGGTGTTAGCATTTCCATTCGCACCTGATACAAATCTCTTCTTCAAAATGTGATGTACACGTTGTTGATCCCCCTCCTTGCTTTGTGCTGGGCAATTTAGTGCGGGTCGGGTTAAATTCCAGAGAATGTCCAGTGCATCAGGGTTAAATATCCCCCTGGCGTCCATTTCAGTATCCAGTCCGACAGGTTTCTTCTCCTTATTCAATTTTCGACATAATTCATGCTGCATTCTTTCGATTAGCTTGGTGAGTGTAGCCTGTTGATTATTACATAGACACGATATTACAAAAAAATGCCTAATTTATTTATTCCTTTTTTTTTTTTTTTTTTTCAAAACGAATAAAAGGCCATTTTGCCAATTCCCAGTAAATAATAATAATAAAAAACTTGGCGCTTCTTAAATGGCACGGTCAGCGGCTAACTGACCGCCATGTATACCGAAAAGGTTATGTTAATTTCATCGTTTTATGCGTTAGCATCCATGCGTGATACAGGGAGTTAATGTATAGAGGCAGTTTATATGGGGATCATAATTCAGAATTCCTAGTCGACTTCCGGTTCGTTGCATCTTAACTTTCGTTGTTGTTATTGCTGGTTTACCCCTTTCTATTAATTACTCTTCGGCCAATTAGATGCATGCCCATTTCCAGATGGACGATTATTTTGTACTATTGAGGGGAATGAAAGTGAAATTCCCTCATTTGATCGATTGATAGAATTGAGACTGAAACAGTAAGCTTACGTTTTCCAGTATGTTTTTTCGTACTAGAATGTTTAAGAACATAACACAAAACTAACTATCGCCCAAAGTTTTATTCCAGTCAGCAGTATTTTTCATCAGTTTTTTTTTCCATTTCCATCAAAAATGTTGAAATTCCAATCATGCATGGTAACAACAAGGGAAAGGAGGAGGAGAGATCTGACAGGGTAAAGCCTGGATCTGCTTGGGGGTTCAAATCATTACCGGAATCTTTTTATAGGTCCATATAATTTTTTAATAGATAGAAATTTTACTTTTGTTTCAACATTCAAACTGACTTATTTTATCGGACATCCCATAGAGCATCACGCTGTCCTTAACCTTAGTGGTCGGTAGGGGGCATCCACCAAATATCCTGGCCTGTGGGCCCGCTGTAGGATGTGGGGGCCATATCACAATATAGAAACCATAAATAAATTGAATGTTTGAATCTTTATGAAATTCGTTACGATAAAAACAACAACAACAACAATGAAGTAAGTCAATTAACATCGTGATCGTTTATTTAAATTATTTACCCCGTTTTCGACACCTTACGGAATCCAAAATGAGAAAACTGCGAAACACCAATTTGTTGCATGATAAGATTTGACTGGTTAACTCCTTTTCCAATGGAGCTCTACGTACAGAACCTATATATTAAATGTTGGTTACATTGTAGTTGCGCTGAATTCCCCATAGATGGCGGTAAGAATTCCAAATGCATTGCCCATAGCCAATGGCTTGCCAAAGCCAATCTCTAGGAGCCATTTTTCTGGTATCTTATCGTTGATGGCGTTGTGGTTTTGTAAGCTGATTGAGGTTGGAAAATTCCAGGTGGTTCAATAATTGGCATGCCAGAAGCAGCGAGTGATCCGTTGTTAATAGATGAAAGATTATATAATTTCTGAAATTTCATATTTGACAAGGAGGATGAGAAAATTGGATTAGATTATTTGATTATAATTGTACTTTGCGATATATTGCCCACGACGGCATAATAAGCGGCTATTGCTCCGTTTTCCCCTCAATTTTTTTCTTGGTCTTTCGTTATACGTGCCTCGTCCTTGGCCTCTCTTCTTCGCCCGCCATTATCTCCCTCGCTCTTGGTTATTTTTTGCAGTACATTTTTTCTTTGTTGTCGGATGAACTTGATGGCCCAGAACGAAACAACCCAGTGACTCAACTCCTTTCACTGCACATTCTTCCCCGTTGCCTCTCGGCTGAATACCCCCGCCTTCGTACCTGAGCTCTGAGTTAATTTTGCTCTTTGACCTCCTTCCCCCCTTCGTTTTGACTACAGTTCTAGACGCTGCAGATTCAGATTTGCGAACATTGTATTCTCATGCATCAAATTAATCCGTACGATTCTCTCACCCCCAATTTGGCCCAAAACTGAATTTACAGGTCAGGTTGAATAATCCACTATCTTCGATAATCCACCAAATCCAATTTCGAGATTGCAGAAGACTACAGTACATAGAAGGTACTCATGAGCTTTACGAATGTTTTTTTTCTTGACAATCGTGAAGTTATTTGTTGGCTTAAAGCAGTGCTAACTTTGAGAGCCTTTTTAAAACCAATTACATTTGTAGTGTTTCACGACTGCCAAAAGTTTCATTCGTAAATCCTCTGCTTGAACACTCATCTACATGTAAATCGTAATCTACTTGGGTCAGATCACATGTACTGTATATCAGTGATGTTGTCAGCAGACGCCGCCTGTTGGCAGGTTCTTAACTAAACACGATGGCGCTATAGGCAACGAAAGGCACATACACCTGTATTCGTCATTTGAATTTTTGTATTGATAAAATGGCTCTTTTAAAACTCTTTTTTAAACTGTTGGCACTCAAACATATGACATGACATCAAATACCTGAAGAAAAAAATATTCGTTGCATGAGGAAAATGTCAATGTTCATGAAAATGGCAGAAGTTATTTTCGAATTACATAGTCAACTTGTAAAGTACATTATAAAAACAATATTTCCATGCTTTACATCTCGTGTTTCTCACAATATACTAAGATGTAAATAATACGTGCTTATCGATGTATTCAAGATGAATCGATTTTTCAAATTCCAGGTAATTGTTTTTTCTACCATTGTCCACGCATTCAGATTCAACAAATGCACAGAGCTCACAAAAATACCATAATACATGATGTATCTCTAAAGCAAATTACAGTATGTTTATGTTGCAGATTGGGCTTAGTTCTTGGTAGTGCTACTAGTACAAAAAAGTACTTTTACATTTTGTCCATAAATTATGACGACAATAATAGCAATAAATTTCCATTTAATGCGTCCAGATGTGGCATTCTGCGGGCATCATTGAACCCTTTCACTCGCTCCGTATTTTTTCGTACGTTTCACTTTCGCACGAAAATGCAAATAGGTGGGTCAAGGGTACGTTTTTGTAATGGTCAGTGCGTGGCGATCGCTAAGGTCGACTGACCTGTTTCGAGTTGCACCTGCGCGTGTTGTCTTCAATTTCAAGTTCATTACTTTTTCCTTTTTGCCACGTTATAAGAAAACTGCGAGACTCGCGTGGTATGCGTGCACCAAAAGTCAAACACCCCGTTCAGGATTTCCGTCGCTGGAAGACCCTGGGGAAAGGGTTTATTATCACGCCACTGTTGAAGAACGGAAAAAAAGAAATAATAACCGGCTTAATTGCTTTTATGCAAATTATCAGCTTGAATTAATCTAATTGTTGTCCATCCCAATTCGTGGCCAGCCCTCGCGTGCGTGTTTCCATCCTGTTGAATAAGTTGTTGTATTCTCGTTTGACCTGCCAAGCGGTCAATTTGTACGGCCGGTTGCACCAAACATCAGAGAAATTGTAAGTGATGCTTAAGGAAACATTTTGGTTTCTTTAAACACAATTGGACCTTTAAGAAAGCTATAGTCATGTAGTTCATCTTTCTGAATGTTTTATGACCGAGGATATACTGTATCAACGAAAATAACAATGGATAAATTTTGTTTTATTTCCTCACAGCATATAGAAAACCACGTGACGATGGTAGAATAAATCTGAATTTAGACTTATTCAAATGTTATTTTCCACTTTTTTCTTTTTAAGTGTTCCGAAAGTCGTGAAGTCTGTACATCTGAATGACATCTGAATGCTTCAGGAAATTGTGCACTATATGGCGTATCCTGCCTATGAAATGCAAATTGTGGAAATTAAACCTGATAAAGGCACTCAAAATATGACAGTGCAGCACCTGAACACGTGCATGGGGTCATTCATAAATTTCCGATTAGGAACTTTTCCATTTACCTACTGTCAATCAAAGCAGATCGATGATCAAATCAAATTCAATCTGGCCGGGCTGGTCTCACATGTAGAAAACTCCAGTTGTTTTTTACTAACCACTTCTCATCAGAAAGACTTCCGTACATTTTGGCAGATTGATTTTTTTTTTCAAACCTGTTGACTGTTGTCAACTTTATATCGTGTACCCTGTAACACGATCGCTGCTAAAAAGTGGTTAATTAATCAAAATTAATTAATCCCAAAAATGCTGCAAAGGTAAAAAATGTTTCTCCATCAATTAATTATAATGATGTTGTTTTCCTTTTTCAATTAATATAACATTAAAAAATGTTTGCTTTAGTCATAGTCTTTGAAATGTGGTTGAACTACAAATCTCCATATATGTACTGTACATTTTTTATCAAACCGTAAGTATACAGTAAATCATCATCAATATACAGTGGTGTTCGAAAATTCTTTATTTCAAAAGAAGTTGCAAGTGCAGCTTTAATTCTTTGTGAATAAAAGACAATTTTCGGAGTAACTCGAACATTCTGTACATTAAAATTTAAGCGTATTATTTATTCATCATTGTACTCAGAAACAGTATATGGTATGGTATGACCTTCACCTTTAAATGACGACCAGACAGTTCATTGATTTCGTGAACAATGGTGCCAAGGGCCAATAAGACTTTTTATACTGCATTTTCGAAAAAATGAATTAACTGTCTGAACAAAGAAATTGTAAAAAAAAAAGCAGGGGCCACCCGATTTTAGGCCGTTTTACTGATTTTGTATTGCATAATGGATTCAGTTTTTCAATCTGTTATATTGCATATCCGCTCGCAAACCGTCAGCTGCTGGGATTAGTTCAGGGGCAGGTGTAATTAAAACCGTTGGCAACAGGTGGCAGCCAGGTTGGATTTAACCTACTCTTGTGCCACCACGCTTTGTAGTTTCACGTGATGCAAGTTGCTACCAATAAGAGTGACATTAGTCATTTCGTAAAAGAATTAAAGGCAAAAGTGAAAAAAGGTTGTTTTTTTGTCCGCCATGTTGGGTGTTCCGGTCTGAGTGAAATGCACCGAACCGACAGATTCCTCTTGTCCACTCCATCCGGTGCATTTCATATATCGAGGCTTTTTTTGTGGTCATCCTGCTCTTAAACACGCGTTAAACCCTTTCATTGAAAACAAAGCAATTATTTCTCTGAAATTCGTGCGCTATGTAGGCGTGAGGAACCGGCGAAATTTCAAACGAAATCCGCGAATTCTCACAACCGGTAACGTGCTTGCGGCGGTTTTAACGGGTCGTTTACCGTAAACCCTTCCGTTTCATTGTGAAATGAAATCATTTAACGAATCCAAACTCTGAAGGCCATTTTCATAATCTCGCGTTGAAGCCATTTTGTAATGCTTAAGCATAACAATATTGCAACTCTTAATTTAGAAGAAATGAAAAATGTAATGGTATGCGTGCATATACATGAGTTTCTTCCATAATTGTCAGTTGAAAATTTAAAATTTTATTTGGAAGAAAACAAAAGTCGAACTTCAACAATGATTTTATATTTCTCTAAATTTGTGGCTTTCTTTGGCTTACATTTGCGATTGATTTATGTGCATAAATCAACAAAAGAGAACAATGTATTGTTCTCGCAGTCAGGCTCCCATACGTTCAGGAATCGTTCTAATTCGTCCAAAAAATTCAGAAAGTTCCCCTGCATTATACTTTGCTAAACTTTCTACGGCCAATTTAAAAATTATGCATGCAAGCCAGTTTAACCATCACCTTGAAGTTATTTAACGACCACAACTTCAACTTTAAAAGAAGCTCAAAATTTGCAACTTTGAAGCAAATTGCGGTAGCAGGAAATCGATATGTCATCCGGAATCGATACTCCGAAAAACATCCGTAATAAATGGAAAATCTGACAAGAAAGCGCATGCAAGTAGTAAATCAAGAAATCTTGGCAAAATTTCGAGAATTTCCTCTTAGAGATCAACGTATCTTGTAATACCGCATCGACCGCAAATCTCACGAAAATCGATAACATCATTCGTAAATTCTTCAACCACATCACCGAACTGCCAAACCATGCAGATGTTGGTTACGTATAAAACCCTCTTTCATCTAATTTGCGATTAAACCGCTGTTTATCGTCAAATAATTAACATTCCTATACATGTAGCTCAATCGATTCAACTACATTAAACAGCAACGACATTTTAGCACAAAAAGGGAATGAAAAATAAACAACAGATTAGTTTTCAAGAAATGTGATTTTTACATAGGCTAGAGGAGGCCTATATACACTTATACATGAAATTCTTATTTTGGGATTTTATTCCATTGCTACAGGTAACTTGTTACCAAACATGTTCTGTACTTAACTATACATGTACTATATATTTACATTAGGTTACTTATATGCTGGTTTATATATACTGTACAAGTCTGTGACCTGTACACTAATTGTTTTTTTTTAAACATAATACAAGTTTTAACACGATACAAAAGATTAGAAGGTAACACACTACCACATGTCATAACATCAGAAGTTGATCATACACTTGGATAACAATTGGATTGGCTTAATGTAATTCTATGTTGTTAATGTATTAAATCACTAAAACTCACTGTTCATTAGCCTTTCTTATAATGCATTTACTTGAAAGATAATTTAGCAAAGCTAATGTGCGCAAATACTTTAATATTTTCATCCCCTGATAGTTTTAATTAGCAACGCCAATTGTAATTGTTCGTTCACATTTGCCGCAAAAGTAAACGACTGGCCATTAGCCTGTCCTGTATCACCTTCATCGGTCGTCAGCAGCGCCACCTATGTCGTACTCTTGTCTTTATCGCGTTTTCACCTGGTTTTATTGTTCAGACATTTCCAATGTTTCCACTCTATTTTCCTCCAAGGTTAATAGAGCTATTCGGGAAAGTTTTTAACTAGTTTTTCCTTGACATTGCCAGTCCAACTAACTTTTCGTAGCAATAAAAAAAGCGGCCGACGTTCGTGTTATTGGCCTCCTTTTTTGCTACTTTCAAGGCTGCCTGCTGCTATTTCGTTGTTGCTTTCGTTGCACAACGCTCCGATTACTGCATTTTAATGGTGGCCGTCGTGCATGCTAAATCGCGGTTAATAATCAACAATTACAATAGGGAGATTGAAATCTGCAATTACAAAATCGGACAGAAACCCAGTGAAGGCAATGTGTAGACAAAGGAATTATCCCTTTTGCTTTCCGTGTTTAACTCGTGACGCCCCCAAGAAAACTAAAAAGTTATCTGGATGGGTCGTCATTAGCGCGATAACCACACATTTTCGTGAAGAATTTCTTGTTTATTACGCGTTGCTCATTAACTTTACACACTGGCCGCCATTTTGATTATGATCGTTTGCTCGTGTCGAGCTCGCCCATGTTTTCCATTTGAAGTCTAGGATGTAATGCAAACTGCTGAGTGGTTTACGCTTGGGTGCTGATTTTTGTAGATTGACATGGAAAATTGACGTATTGCAGCAAAACGATATTGGTAGAAAAAATGACTGAACGTGTGGAAATTTGGGGTTAATTTGCGATATTTACAACCAGGTTATCTGATGCTAAAGCAACCATATAGCACGTAGTAAAAACCTGTAGTTTCGTTTATGTAAGAGCCAATGGTGAGCATCATTACTCATTCGTACATTGACTGGTCATTACCTGGTCATCTTGAAACCACATATATTGCTCTCAACCAATATCATCATGTTTAGTTTACCTTGTTATTTACGACGGATTGAACGTGTGCAATTTATCCTCGCAATTTCGGTTATTTTTTCCAAACATATATTCTAGTTATGCTTGGGTGATGATTACATGACACTCAATAAAACTCATCACCCCACAATAGGCGTACTCAGACAAAAGCATTTCAAACAGGATTGAATTTCGAGAATAGTTCTGCGTGTTGCTACGTGCCGCACCTGAAACCCTGCAAGGCTTCTTCAACTGTGCATTGGTCTCAGTTGACCAAAATGTCACTATAATCTCTGGCCCATGCTCATTACCATCTTCTCGCGAGTCTGGCCGAAGTCATGGCCAGGCTTTTGTTCCATTCAAAACCATTGCTCAAAATGGTTTGCCGAAAACGCTTTGTCGCAACCAGATGAACCCAGTTTTTTTTCCAGAATTATGTATGTGTATAACGAAATTAAATGCTCAATATTAATTTACATTACTTGAAATAAACTTTATCTATGAGCAAACTTCTAATATTTTTGTTGCAATAACTTGTCGAAAGTTAATTGGTGTCCTTCTTTTTTATATTTTTTTTCCAATTTTCATTAAGAGAATAAGAAAATGATGTTGAGACATTCGCAAGTATTGGAAGAATCTATCGTCATCATCCATGAGTTACTTGAAAAGAGTCCAATGTTATCCCGCTGTTTTTTTTTATGTAAGCTCTTATGCACTGTAAATCTCCTATTGTCTCCTGCTATCTTCTTCATCAAGTAATAGAGCAGTTATCCCCAAGACAATAATAGAAAAAAGTGGACATGTTAGTTGCTCAGAAAATGTTTTTCTGCATAAAATAAACTGCAATTTTTCTCTTTTTTCTCTGGAATTTAAGATACAATGGGTTCACATCTGTGAACTGCAGTAAGCACTCTGCTCCCACTATGTAACATGATCAACCACGTGTTTGTAGGTTCCACTCCTTGAAAGAAATACAAGCTTTCACTTGCTGAATGCATGGTCACACAGGGCAGCCTTTAGATGTGGAAAAATTAAGGCGCTCAACTAATGACTAGCAAATGACAATTCAATTTTGGAATAAAAGAGTCAATCATTTGCACATAGAGGAATGGATACTTCTAAACATACAGAAAAATGTAAAAAAACCCGAAGAAAATTACTTTTAATACAAATATAGCGCCTTATAATCTTATCAACAATGCCTTTCTTCAAATGTTCATCCACTCGGGCTTGTGGCGGTAATGGCCGAGATCTAGGAGTACGCATGCGTGAAGCTGGGAAGAAGCAGAAGTTGGATCAGGATGAACTTAAAAACTAGCAGAAATTGGGCTGAGCTGCAACGCCACCTACCGAGAGCAGCAAGCTCCAAATCGAAGTGCGCATGCGCACCGCTTGCATATGGCAGAATTCTGCCATGTTGGAATCTGTCATAAATCGATCTGAAAACATACTATGCGTAAAACTGCCTTTTTGCTACTCAAAAGTTAACGCCAATGCCATCCGGTGGTCGTTCGGATTACTAGTAACCAACGAGACATTAAAATCAAAGGATGCAGACTATGAAGACGACCATTAAGAAGGAGAGTGGCCAAAGTTCGTTCTTTGTCCGTGTCGTTACCACATCCGGTTTGTTGAGGTTGTTCTCCTCCATCAAAACCCCCCTCCTGGACGACGAGCAAAAAAAAGGCGAATTTGTGAAGCCACGACTGCGCAAACAACTCGAAATGAGAAACACGAAGGGGGTCAGGGGAGCACCCTCGTAACCCTCCTTTTCGCGCCCAAATAATTCCGTCCTGTCTGGTGACCCCAGGGGAAGAATTCTGGTGGGGGTACGCGCTCGTTGCTGCTGCTATTTTTAAATTGCTCTCCCGCATTCGCTTATGTATTTATAGCGATTGTTTTTTATTTTTTTTTTCATTTGCGTTGCAGTTTTTTGGTTATGGGTCACTGATGACTTTCGCCCTTGATGAGGGGTGGGAGGTGCTCGGGTTGTTGTTTTATCTTTATCTTTGTGGGGGTAAAAAAATCGCTACATCTTCACACTCCAGCACGAAAAATGCGTATAAAAATAAAAAGAAATAAAATGAACGTAGAAAAAATTTCAAACATACGATGTTATTCTATACGGCGACATTTGTGCGTCCATAAATCACGAGTAATTGTGAACGAGGGGCTTGGGAGCAAAGGAGGAGCGTTAAAAATGGCCACTAAAGTTAGCTTTAATGTTAACGTCGGCGACGATTAAGGGACCGTCCATAAATTACGATACCTAATCTTTGACGTTAGCGCTGTTAGTTTTTGTTACAAATTTCTACGCCGTCAAGTGTCTTTAAAAAAAAAGAAAAAGAAAACGTCGACGTGCTCTGAGCAAAATAAGCAGTAATCCTCGAATTATGGGGGTCCTAAACACTCGCCGCGTCCGCCATGACTTGAAACGGAGAAAGGCACCTAACGCTCGTTGGCTCAACTTTGGAGCAGTCATTTTTAAAGGTTACATCATCTAAAATTGGCGAATATCAAAGACGTTCAAAGGGTAACGTGCCATTCATTCGTGGTCATCAGATGATGCTCATAAGGTGTGATGGTAAACATTTGTAATCGCCTTTAGATTTGTAAATGTAAAGTATAGAAGCTAGACCTATGCCTGATATTTGGATATATTCTTTGGGTGAAAAATATGCGACAACAAATGCCATGTAATTTGATTAATTCTAAGACAGATAGGAAGTCTGAATGATTTTCAATTGTAGAAAATCCATGTTTAGTAATGTTTGGAGAAATGGTACTTAATTTTGTGGTCAAGCAACCAATCGCCTGAAATTTGTTAAGCCAAGTCTGTGCTCGCCATCCGAGCTCTTCACAAACTAGCCATTCTGTCAAAGTTAACAAATTTGGGCACAATGTTGACTAGACTTATCCATATGGAGCTCGTATATGAGATGGAAATTTACCGTCTCTCTATCCATTTTTAAAAGCCTGAAATAGGGTGTTTAAAACAAAGATTTGCGTTGAAATGTGCTTGACAAAAACTGGTGAAAGTCATGTGGACATCATATGCGCTGTAAACTTATCCTCCTGGAGGGGACTGAAGATGACGGCAAATAACTCATCAAATCATGATGGGTTGAACCAAAACGATAATGGGAAAGTGGAATGGAAGTTAACGAACGGATGATGTTTGCGGTGTGTGCCATAATATAGGTTGTGGACCATATTTAAAACATAAATGGACATGCTCTTATGTACTAACCATTTCAAATTGGCGTCATGCTCAACTGCACCAAGTAATTAACGTTGCATTTTCCAAAGCTGTTATTTTGGGTTTACCATCGTGATGACATCCCCACGTGCAAAATTATTGACCTTAGGCCAAGGTCCCTTCAGCAGATATCGGGACAGGAGCGAATGTTTAACTAAATACATGTATACAGGACAATTGTAAGCTACCAATTCAACAGTTTCAATAAGATTTCGTTAGATATCCCGGGTCGAGGCAAAAGTTTTATTTGGGCTGAGCCACAATCTGGTGCTCAACAAAGTCTAGACACAACAAAACCCGAAGCCACACATAAAAGTTGCTTCGAATAACGTAAACAAACCCTAGTTTTCTTTGGCCCACAAACGTTTTCAGTACATTGCCTTGCCAGTAAATGAGTGCCATTCTGTTGCGAGAAAGGTCTGCAAGGTGGCGTTCAAGCGCGCATATTTTAAATTTATTAGATCACAACTAAAAAAAATTACGAATGAACACTTTGGTGAGCTTGCCACTGTTATTTGTTTAAATTTAAATTTCCCCTTTTGTTTCACAAATAAGTACATATGGAAATAATTCAACTTGCCTGTTCATTTCATGTCCCTTTTCAATGAGTTTTATATACTGTAGTTGTTTTTTAAAATAATTAATTAAAAAGGAAGCGGATTGTTGTGTGGGAAATTCGGTTGTTACTAGCTTACTATGCTGTAGAACTTTCTACATGAACTGAATGTCATCTTTTGTTTTACGTACAGAATGTGCAGTATGTACATGTATAGTACAGGTACTTGTCGCAATTAATTTGATTGTGAGACAATTGCAAAGTAGTCTAGTTTCTGCACACAAGACATGACATGACTTTAGTACTGCCAAAGTACGAATTGTAAAGCTTCTGTCTGAGTATGACAGTATTTATGAACTTAGATTAATGCAAAATGATTGCTTAAAGCCTGATGCGATAAGATGATGTAAATTAAAAGGACCGAATGACCTTACAGTACATGTAACATCAAATTAAGAGCGATTATAAAACCAGTTTTAATTGCGGATTACACGGATCCTTAGGTTTTCGTGCACTGTATAAAGTTAATGACCACTAGGTTAAAATCTAACGCTAGCAATTAATTGGAGCCCAATTATTATACGGTTTTAAGTTCTCACACATATTCCTTAAAAGCTTGTTCTTCACGCGTTTTAATGGATTTTTTGTGACTTATTCTTCACCCCCATGTCCGAAACAAAGGTGCTTAAGTTTAATGCTTTTTGCGGGGCTAAGTATTTGACCTTGTCCAATTTCGCCCCAAAAGCACCCTTCGGAAGCCTCACTCCCCCATTTAAACGCAATGTGAAGCAGATGAAAAACAAAGAAAGTCGAGGTTTTTGGCCAGGTCCCGTCTGGTGGAATTAGCAATTCCGACGAAACACTTCTGGCGAAATTTTACGGCAACAAAGGAATCATCATTCAAAAGAATTGAGAAAAAAAAAATACAAACTTTCACCTTGAATTAAGATTGTTTTTCAATTTCCCTGGAAGTGCGGTCACGGCGGCCATCTTGCCAAAGGTAATTCAGCGTGTCTGCTGATGTGTTTATTATCGGCTAAATGCGAAACTATGAAAATGAAACCATTTTTTCTCCAGTTAACTGCTATGATACCACAAAATTCACCTTTTATTCGTGTCTGGACTTTCTCATTGAGTTCACCTTGAAGACGGTCATGTGACTACCATTTGCGGGACAATGCCGAGACGCTTTCTACTTTAATTGCTTTTCTGCCGATGGTTTTTTTTTGTGGTTTATTTGACATACTGTAATGAACACCCATCTGTTATGCTGATTTCCACAAAACTGAAGCAAAGTTTTCCAATGATTTCTATAACCGCTTCATGTGAGGTACTGTATTTCACTGAATTTGGAAGTTTTCTTATTTGTTTATCTACATGTATGCTGCGTTGTGATACGCATTGACTCCTTGTGACGCCACGTAAGTCAAATGCATAGAAATGTCATTGTCTAGTGCAAGGATTTTGTGCAGGAGTTTATTGTTAAAGATCATAACATTTTCAGACGGTACCTGAATAACCTTAGATAACCACCGCAGATATGTCAACATTTAACTTCAATGTGTAAACATACTGATTTGGCCTTGGACAATTTGTAGTGCGCTGACAAAGGATGAACCAAGTCAGCTTATTTGAAATCTAATTTTTTGAAAAAGTTTGAAAAAATATTGTTTGTAACGGAAAATCTGTCTATTATTTTTCTGTACCTCCTGATCAGGGCTAATACGTCGAAACGTTGAACAAATTTAATAAAATTGATAGACTCAAGTAATATTTAACTTGCCATTAAATAACAATTATTTAGTCAAATTTGTGCTAGCATGTAATCAAAATGTGAGTAGATCAACTTAATTTCCCAGGCCATAAACAAATGTTAATAGAAGACCTCAATGTCGATTTTTGCACACGTAATTTCACGAATCACGGCTGCCAAAAGTACCATGCATGTACGTAAAGCATCTGTTTGAGTAGCCCAACTAGTTAGTTAGGATGAAAAACTTAAGGATGTTAAGAGCATGTTATCAAATGTTGATGTTGTTAATTCTGACATTAAGAACATACTGTATGGGCTGTACATGTTCTAAACAATTTTATTTGAATTTAATTTGCATTGCAAAAACATGGAAATAAGAAGTCATGATGAAGTAATGCAATATGACGTACTTTAATACATGTCTCGTTATGCTCCGACCTGAACGGGAAAATCGCCGCTAGGGGCACCGGGAGCGCCTTTTTCATTGCGATTTTTTACTCGGTTGGGTGATCGACCTTGACGATGGAATTTCATGGGGAGAAAGCACGAACACGCACACAGAGGGCGTTGGGATGAGGGGGGATAAACAGCGAAGAAATAACGCTTTCCACTCTGTTTTCTTTGTTCGCTATGCCTTCAAAGTTAGTGAGGGGATAACGAGGTCAGTAGCACCAAACTTGCAGCGTGATCATTGAGCAGATCTAGTTTTTTGTCGCTGATGAGGGCGCTCGCATCACGTAATCTGTTCACGCCACCGTGTACATGTAATTATGCAGTCTGCACATTTGAACAAGATTTGAAAATTTTGGTTCAAAGTCAAGCTCCTATTGAAAGGGAAGTTTCCATGAACCGTAGATTCGTGACGGTCATGTCTCAAGTTGCAATCTTGAGTTTTCGAGTTTATGGCATTGAACTAATTTTGTGAGTTAAAAAAAAGAATTAACATTGGAATAATTTCTAGTATGTTCAGACTATAGTAATATATCCATTTTTTACATTCTGTATTGACCTGATCGAAGTTGAACCAGCTGTCCAGCTTGACATATTCTAAAATACAATATGTACATGTGGTATGTGTAATCATATCCCGTATAAGTAAACAGGCTGTAAGCACATTGCACAATAGAATCATGCCGAAAATACTGTATATTTCACCAGAAATCTATCAATTTTAGGCAATGTAATTGCACTATTTTCATTACGCTCGTAGCTCACGATGAATGAAGAAAATGCTTCTAAAATGGAATTGAATTGAAATCATGTATAAGATAGCATCTCCATTGATGTATGGAAATTTTTTTTCTTACAGTTAATTACGAAAGAGAAAAGTCACATCGTTAAATTTTCCATTTTAAGACTAGAATTGAGTTTATGTATCGTATGTACTGTAAGTATAAAAGATGAGCTTTGATGTGAGCTTTCAAGTGATTCGTTCAACCCCAAATATATGATTCGTTTTTTTTTTAATCTTCCGAAATTGTGGGGCTACAAATGGGATTACCGACATGATAAAAACTGCAAGAAGAATGAGACAACATATTTCAACAACATTTTTTAATCATTTGATGGGTATACATTATTCACCCCGACATTCGTACCTTCAAAACTACGATTTTCAGGTTTTTGCTTGAATTTTTTCTTCGCATTGGCAACCTTGAATTAAATTTGTATGATCAAAAGACGAAACAATCCACTCAAATAACATTTATTTAATATTGCAATATGGATCTATAAGTGGACTAGTTCATGGAGAGATACGCAATGAAGGAGTGTTAGAATTTCCAAGTTAAAACTTAATTCAAATAACATCGTAAAATATTCTTTCCTGAATAAGTTTTTTTGTGCTTTGACTATTCCAAAAATGGCGTATCATTAAGGTTCCATCATAATTTTGGTAACAATAGATGTCATTGGTAGAATCACGACAAAAGCATGTTCATTTAGTATGCATTGCATGCATTACCATTTTTATGGTTCAAGACCTTGAGTTTACATTGGACCATTTCCCCCAACTAAATAAATGCGAAGTTCGTCAAAGACCTTTAAGTACAAATTCAAAAATAGCTTTTATGGCCCGTAATTGCACACCAGAAGGACACGCAAAACCGCAATTTTCCTCCAAAATCCGATATTTTTCCTTCGAAAAAGTACGTTTTCAACCACTTTGAGGAACCTGATTGTTCTCTATCTGAACAGCGATAATTTAAATGTACAGTATATACAGTGATTGCCTATATGAGCCTGGCCCTGTTGGCACAAACTTACAGTATACAAAGTTTTATCTAGGCATGGGTTCGATTAATCGATATGTCTAGCCTGTAGGCGGATTCCAGCGAGTCCCTGACACAGTTTCCTTAGGGTAATAAAATGTTACCCCCCTCTCTCATTTGATATCAAAAATGTGGCAGAACAGGAATAAGAAGAGCGTGGCGTTGCATGGGAGTTTTCAACCAACGAAAAATCCATTTTGAAAACGACGAAAATAAGCGAATTTAGTTTTTGGGGTTAACTGCCAACTCGTATATGGGACCCAAATTCAGAGCTCTGCTTGTGAATACGATTTCCAGCTAAGCAATGACGACTATCGTGTATATTAACTTGATTTTTTTATTTACTACTTTTTTTTCCGACCACTCGCATATAATACTGTACATGTATGCAGTATATATGCAGCTAGTATTCTGTAATTTCATTTCTGGCATAAATTAGAAATTTTTTCACCAGTGATTTGTTGTCTGACAGATATGGCATAGTTTTATGCAGAAAATGCACTATTTTCAATAAAACTTCTTGCCTATTGATAAAGGAGGTAAATAACCAGGAAAGACGAATTCTTTTAAATTTAAAAGCGCCATCTATAGGGATCAATACACGCAACATCGGATAACAAAAGAAGTATTTAATTCATTTAAAATTGTTGTGTGGGAAATATGAAAATGTGAAATTCACAATTCCTTGTTATTCACCTTCGTTATCGGTAGGCATTGAAAATATTTCATTTTAAATCTTCAACTACATTGTATTTTTGAAAAAATCTCCATAGAGACTGCATATCTGGTAGCAATGCACGATCTTTTGAGAATTTGAGTCATTGCATTGAAAGGACAACTTTTATTCCAAATTGACAGACGCTATAGACGTTTGACATTTACTTAAAACTGCATGAAAACCATAAAACTAAACTGAAGTATAATATACCAATATTACTGTTCGTGCTCAGAATGTTTACGAATCGTGTTATTGATGAGGATCACCATGCAAGATGGCGGAGTAGATAGAGTCCAGTCTTTTTATCCTGTAGGATGTGGCGGAATAACCTGGCTATTAACCTATTATTGGAGCTGAAGAACGTTGTTTGATCAACCGTGATTTATGCTTAATGTTTGCGATAATGAAGTAGCCGTTTGCCCTTTGCGTCATGTTTTCACACTCGATGCTCTTTTATCAAAGGCATGCTCCAAGTGGAGAATACGTAATTATTGTCGTTATGGTAAGAGCCTCGATTGCGCCGGCTCGTTACATCAACATAAAATACACGAACATTTGATGACTGTTGAAAGGTGTTTGAAAACTGGGTCGAGACCATTATGACGTTTTTATTAGGCTTATTATGAAATAGTTGAAGGGACGTAAATAGATCTAGCCAGCGCATCCACCAGTACGTGAAAATCCATGCCGACCTTGGTGCGTAATTCAGCTTTTTATTACTTTCTGGCTCGATTTTCCCGTAATAACAACGTTCTCAGCGTGTCTCGGTTAAGCATAATCTAAAATTCCTCCATTATCGTTAATGGTAGGTTAATCGATTGTCTGGATGGCCCTGTCTTGCGCGCGTGGAATATGATGGTCTGGAATGAGACCACAGCGCCATCTATACGAGCAGCCACTTCCTATTGCTCGTATCGATAGTGCACTGAACTTATTTAATTCAATAATTACCGGAGATTATCTAATGGGATCGTCTGCCTGCTTGGAAATTGCGGTCTGCAGACATTTCCTGTTCGACGATTACAGGGTGTCCTGGAAGAAAATTATGCCAAGGATAATTAGTAATTAAGAATTTAAGTCTATCTTGCATGAAAAGCACCGTAGGGATTAACGCTGCAGTTGTAATAGGACCTAAAGATATCCTATTTTTAAAATGATGAATATACTATCAAATTTCGTTTACAGATATTACATGTATACTCTATTGTGATTGTTTTTGGAAATTGAAAAGAAATTCGAAGTTTTTTTTTTATTATTTTTGTGAATAATTGTGGAAATTAATTCAAATTAGTTCTAAAGGAATAATTAGCATGCGTTTATTATTGTGGACAAATTGAATGTTGGATTAGAAATTAAATTGTAATCCTATGTTTATTCTATAAATTTAAAAAAAAAACATTATTGCGAGTACTTTCACGCTTGTAAATTATGCATATATATTCAGCCTTTTGTCAATATGATTAAATTGGTTTAAATAAATGAAGAATTGCACTTTTGTCACAGTGATTGTGCACATAAGTTAATTTTACTCTTCGGAAAATACAAACTGAACTGCATACTACTCGGAGTACATTTAAAACGTAGTTTTTTTTTTTAAAAAAAAAGTTTTTCTTTCCAAATTATTTATGGACACCCTGAATGTTAATTGAAATGACAACAGATTTTCTGCACAATTGTTATTGAAGTTTGGCATCCTGGCTGTAATAGCGCACTTCTTACAAAAGACAAAGCTTGAATTATTATTATGAATTAAATAGACATATATTCTTTTAGGCATTAGTGACGATGCTGGTAGAATCACTTTTGGTCGTTTTTTATGTTCCCATTAATTAATGGTTTAGCGCCAAATTAATGGATGAGTAATGTGGAGTGCAACAGAGGGCGCAAAATATCAAATTAAGGAATCATGCTGTGATCCATGTTTTCTTCATAATCTCGCCTGCACGATCTATTGTTGGTTGGTTCCCAAACCCCCCTCAAAAAGGCGGGGTTTAGGTAGCATACCATTAGAGTCATTCTCCCTTTATCCCCCTCATTTTACAGCTTTTTTCTCAATGTTGTTCAAGGACATGATCGTTAGTGGATACTCTAAAATTTACTGGGTATGTATGCATAAGTTTAGAATTGGCTTCTATAAATAAACGTTGAGGGTGTCTTTATGTGGTAAGATATTTATGAAATAAATGCTTGCATTTTTAATTTTCTCTACCAATTTTTTATTTTTCAAATGTTCAACATTTGGACCAACAATGTTGCTTCAGGAGCAACGATAATATTAATAAACACATTTTTTAATTACCAATGACTCCAAATTTTATTGATGCTACTAGCTTAACAAAGTTCTCACTTTCATTATATAAACATTTTAACAATTTTAATGTATGCAAACAAGACGAATTTTGTATCAAAAATAAGCAATTCCAACAAACGGATGGCATTTTAGTAATGGTACGTGTCACTTTACATGTGTAATAATTACATGGTAATAATAATAAATGTTATTATTACAATAATAACGTGACGTAATTTTTCATTCTAGAAATTAGAGATATGTACTTAACATTGATATACTAAAGTGCATTATAGAATTAACCCATATTTCATGAGGACACTTTTTATATACCTAACATAAAACACAAATTCCAGACACGTTTAACAACCTTCCATTCTATTTTTGAAAACATTTTCCATTAAAAAGAAAACTTAAGTAAAACTCATCAACGTTACGAATGTACCATTTACGAAATACAACAACACACCAACTCGGGTGGTTTGGATATACAAATACCCTATATTCCTCCCCCCTCCCTAAATTTACCCTACATTGTTGAAAATGATGAATGCAGCATTAATAAAAACCACATAATAAACGTTTATGCTGTATTCATGTTTTAGTCATTTTTTACATGTACATGTAAGAATGGTTATGACAAATTTACATTGATTGTACTGTATATTCACACATACCTGTACCTTTGACATATGGGTTAATTCTACATTACTCAATACCTTAGTATATCAACGTCATGTTTTTTTTAAATACATGTAACTTTAAAAGTTAATCTAATTTATAGACTGAACAGCAAAGAAGGTTATAGTAATACCAGTATTAACATTTAATATTATTTAGGCAATCCCCTTCCTCCCTAATAGAAGCGCCATATGCTATTTGCACAATTCAATTCAATTCAACTCAGTACCCTACTATCAGCAAATAAATACAACGTGATAGGGGGGTGTAATCCATCAATCCAAATTATTCGGTAGTTACCACTGCATTAGTGTGGACCCTAACATCATTGCAAAATTGAATTTCGTGAAGCTTAAGGCAATCCTTTGGAAGAGAGTTCCAACGTCTAATAGCATGCAAGAAATAAGACCAATAGAATGGATCCGAATGGGCTCGGAGTTCCATAAGTGGATTGGAATGACAGGTTCT
>JAQGAO010001563.1:0-23751 GCA_034697705.1 Ommatoiulus sabulosus | reverse complement strand
TTTGCGAATGCGCATGCGCTAGTAATCGGAGGCAGAAAGCTGATCTGAAATCGGTTCACTCTGCTCCTACCCATAGACCGGATTTTTTAGTAGGTCAGCAGACGAAATTGTTGGCGAGTCTTTTACAGGAGGCGATGGAAATAGCAACAAGTGCTCCCGTGTGTGTGCGTCCGCGCTAAATCTGCATTAGTTTACATGTGTTTAACATTGGTGCAACGAGCTATAGCCCTGCAGTACTGGTTCTAGGCGGTGGGCCAGCTGGGCCGTGCTTAATTCAATTTGATGAACAGCTTCTGTTTATAGAATGCAACGCCAAAGGATATGAGGATCAATGCCATACTGGCATAGTGCTGATGGATTTTGATCGACTTTTACCGGTTAGTTTCTGCAATCGATTATCGAGCAAACTTGCTTCAAACGTCAAATTAAATATCGTAAATATATACGACTTCTTCTTCCCCGTGGATTATCAATTATCGATTGCGAAGAAATAATAATTGGAACGTGTGAATTTTGACATTTTATATTTAGAAATACTGTATCTACTAAAAATGGTAAGTTTTCATTCTTATTTTTTTTAGAATCCTCGAGTCCTCAAAGTGAGGACTGACAGAGAAGCTAATTTCGGTTGCATCACGTCATGATTTAATTAAAACGCCATCCAATAGTCATTTAATCAATAATTAGCAATCAAAACTTGCTTACTTTTTAATATTGCATTAACTTGCCCTCAATTGCTCAAATAGGAAATGATGGAAACAGATATTTAATTGGAGGTTTTCAATATCAACAATCTCTTTATCAGAAGTCATCAAAATTAGTTTAAAGTTAAAAGTTGATTGACATCATTATGTGGCATGTTATAACTGGCTTTATGAACAATTGTGCAAGTTGTATACAGTATATACATGTACATGTAGGTTATGAAAATGCATTAGAAATACAATAGTTAAAATACATGTACATTGTACAAGTATGTCTTCAACACGTGCACTTTCAATATAATGGAAATGGTATGTTCGATACTTCTGAAAGGTATTCAGGAAAAATATTTGTAAAATAAAAGTATGAATGAATGATTGAGCATTGCAAAGTCTAGTTTTAAATATAAATTTTTGTATAATATTTTTAACACATTAACATATTACATCAGTGAATGTTTAACAAAATAAATATTGCAACTTCTGAAGCCAATTATAACCATACGGCCGTATTAAACCAGAAATTGAAGATTTTTAGTTGTTGCTTCTGAAGAGCTAGGGATACCTACTACACGTATGTGTCTAGAAAATACATTTTGTACGATACTTTTCATAAGAAAAAAATAAATTATGTGATTTTCTTATGTATGGTAGGTAGGCCTATATTTTGTTTTGATAACCATGCATATTCTTGACAGGCAAATTTATCTTTAAAAAGTACTTCAGTAATTCGTTTGACGCAATATTTTAGGTAAACCTGTGCCAATAATTTTTGCAAATCAACAATGACAATTCCTCATATTCATGGTAATTGGTGGGCATACATGTATATTATTTTTGTGGGTGAAACCAATTCGAACATTAATTGTTTTACTAATTTCAAAAATATTGCAAAACTGGAAGTTTTTTTACACTGACGAGGAAGCAAGAGCTTCGCTGCATTACTATCATATTGTATATCAAGGGTCATCAACCCCATACTGCCATAGTTCTAGTTCGGCATTAACTCGAATTTTGATATGTACTGACAGCGCTGCATGTTGATTCGGTTGGCATTATACATTTTTAGGAAACTTTTTTTTTGCGTTAACCCATTATACTAAAAATCGAATCCCGCAGATTTCCTTTTGCCCTGTATTTATTTCAATTTTATGCACTATATAATTTTCACCTCTTGTCTGATAAAATCTCAACTCTCCTGGTCTCTTTCAAGTGTAGAAATCACGCGTGCTATCGATATAGCCTATAAATACATAGGAGTAAACTTATTTATTCTCGTGGCATATATCCTGTAAACCGTTCTACTCCATTACCCTACTGTTTATCTGGCTAAATCTTCCTGAAGGAATATTAATAACCTTAGGCCATGGTCAATTGGGCTCATTAGTGCATCCTGGTGTTTGGAGGCAAAAGCAGTTCACAGTGTCAAGTGTCAGTAGCAATAGGGTAAACAAGCCGAGCGTGGACTAAAAATGCACACACACACATCATCCACCACCTCTATCACAAGGGTAGCAAAAACACATAGCCGAATGTGACCGCAATTTCTTCGAGGTCTCTGGGTCTTTCCTGTAGGCTATATAAAATATATTTGCGCACAAGTGCAAAACGTACGTGCTTGCTAACTCTTAATTGATGAAAAGGTGTTCTAGGATGCATCTATTCACCACGTTTTAAATCATTTTACCACCATTAGTTCGTACCCATTCAATCGATGCTTGTGACCCTTTCCGAACAATTTACTTTATTACATCATTTACCAAATTATCCTCGCAATTGGAGGTGAGCTGTGATTCACCCTTAAAATGTGAGAATTGATATGACATTCGACCTTCTATATTTAGCACTGTCGTGGCTTTCTTCGAGAACCGCTGTCATAAATAGAGATAAGTACTGTAAGATAAATGAGGGTATATTAAGTAATCATTTTAAAAGTCATCATTTTAATGTTTAAATCGTTCAGTACGGGTTTAAGAAACAGGTGAATAGCGTTTGCTCATTCGCAAGCGCATCTGAAATTAGTTGGCAGTAAATCTCCCAACTGATATGATTGAAATGGAAGCTGGGATAGTACGAAAAGTACGCAAAAATGTGAAGTGTTCCACAAAAGACAATTTTTAAAAGTATAAACTGATGAAATTTTGTGTGCAGATATTTTTAAAAAATATACATGTATATCAGGCATAAACGACATGAACTACTAAAATTAATTTACATTCTTCAAGTGGTTGGTTTAGTAAGAAAAAGCAGGCGAGACTTCGATTAACCCCAAGCACTAAATAAAAAAATGATATGAACTATACTGTTTAAGCAAATACATGTAGACCTAAATCGACAGTCTCAAAAACTTGCTAAATATTAGAGGAATTGATTATCGGTTATGATGATTTATTGATTGTGTTGATGGTGTATTGGTGGTTTCTTTTTTTCTTGTTTACATATGACGATATAATTCATTGGAAAAAAACTCAGAACCACTCATGATTGACTTTTCACTTAAAGGTGTCCTTTAAAATGGCTCTGCATTTCCCATCACTATGAAATATATAAAAAATAAAACAAGGAGGCAAAACTCGATTTTGGCTACAATGCTAACAGGTCATAACTTTCAAGGTTAGTCGTTGTGAGATCAGGCTTTAATCCGTATAATATACCCGTATACTGTATGCATGCATGCCTCGGATTCATGAATAGCAATGAAAAGGTCATTGAAAAAATTGCCATAGCAGCTCGACTATAAATAATCCTCATTTAACAATATGGTTTACAATCCCAATCGACATAAACAACCCGCATTAATGACGCATTGAAAATGGGATCACGGATTTCATAATAAGCCCGCTGCATCGTAATTGTGAGTTTGTGGGTTACGGAGGTTTCATTCGGTTCTGTTTCATCGATGTCGGTGTCATGAACTGTTGTTCGTATTTTAGTCATTCGTAGTTCTAGGTTCGGTGTACATGTCTCCCTGCTACGGATTCCCCGGGGTGGTATACTATTAACTCTTCAACTCGCGCACCTCATTTCGGTACACAACAGGTGTAATTTCAATGAGATTTGGCGATCCATATATACTTATGTGCTGTACGTTATGGCTTTGATCTTCCTAAGACAAGGTTTTCCACCCAGGAAAATAATCCGCTTTTTTTGTAACGCTATCCTTTGCCAGAAACACCCTACATGTTTATGCTCCATGTGTCAATTCGTTGAATAGGAAAAGATGCTGAGAGCTGATAAAGGTGATCGTAAATTGTCAATACCTGGCCCACGTTGTTTCCAAAACGTTGATCATGGACACTATTTCCCTGTTGGTTGGATTAACCGAGTTGCATGTCAGCGATACCCCGATTAAATATCGCCGCATGGATTCCGATGAAGTGGTTCCTCTAGTCTGGTACAATGTGCATGAACAGTACCGGTATGTCAAATTGAACGACAAATCTGGGTCAATAACACGTTAAAAATAGAGCGTTGGACTAGGTGTCTTAAGGAAATAAATATTTAATAACACATTAATTGTATTCCAATTTAAGATCCTTTTATTTCCGTTATGATCCCGATAAACTGTTTGGTGCATTCAATCATTATAAGGCGTTTCACAAAAATAAACCTAATACTGTACAAAGAAACCTTGATGGCTTAATTCGAATCAAAACATATTTAAAGAAACATGCCCAAGTTTTGTAATTTTAAACAATATGCATATTTTTGCTAATCAAGGTTATGCTAATCGAAGGTTATGCTTCTTGTTTTAAGATAAAATATTTAAGATGTGTCAGTTCGTCTAATTTATTGGACAGATTTTGAGACCTTTTCGTTTGCAAAACACATTAAATCCATTTGCTTCACCTTAAATTCGGATTATGGCATCAATTTCTGCAGAAATTGAAAAAGTTATTTTTCTGTGTATATATAGGGTTAATATGATATCAACATGTCGGGCTACGTCAGCTTAGTTACCACGCAACTATATCAGTCCTTTTAAAAATCCTCTTGTGCATACATTACTTCGTGAAACTGGGATGCACGTGACTTATTCCTGAGAGATGTATAACCACGAAAATCTTAACTATCAGGTTATCATATTCCTGGCGGCAAAAACTGCATGCATGCTGTTCATAATACTCTTTCCTCGTTTTAATTATATAGCAGTTGTTGGAGTAAGCATACCATATTACAAATTTAATATAATGTATTTTTTTGGCAGATATGGGTGTGGCAAACTCCTCACTAACCCAGTGCAACGGCCTTCTTCCGCCGTTATGCTTTGGGTACGTTTAATTTAGACAGGGTATATGATTGACCCAACGAGTTTTTATTTCGCTCTTGGGCTGTTTGGTCTTTGTTGTATAGTAACTTGACTCGCATTTGGCTTTAAACATGCTAGAAATTTTGTTTAGCTCGTGCGGTTTATGCCACCATGTTTAAATTGAGCACCAGTGACCAAATTATCTTTTCCACATTTGATTTCATTTATTTAAAAAAAAGTTTGCAATATCCAAATAAGATGGTCTACCACCTGTGGTAGTTTTGGACAAAAACGAAATAGTTTCAATTGTTTTTTCTATAGTTAACGAAAGTACTGTAAATAAATAGGAATTGTGAATTTCATATTTTTAAT
Organism: Ommatoiulus sabulosus; assembly: GCA_034697705.1. NCBI lineage: Eukaryota > Metazoa > Arthropoda > Diplopoda > Julida > Julidae > Ommatoiulus > Ommatoiulus sabulosus. Next base: position 18,429 of record JAQGAO010001563.1, on the reverse strand, counting down.
TTTCCAAGCGTCAATTTTATATTAATTAAAAACTTTCTTTTACCTGATTTCAATTCAATTCAACTCAGTACCCTACAGTTAGCAACTAAATGCCATATGGTAGGGAAGGGGGGGGTCGAGCCCATGTTATTTAAAATATTTAATTTTATACTTAAAACATTTCGAAAAAAATCCCATAAACAATGGATCCTACTTAATGGTGTAATGCAGTTCTACATTGTAGACCTACTGTTGGAACAAGATTCTATTAGGTACAACAGGCAGGGCTGACAACAGGTCTTTATTTGTAGTAGACTTTACGGCACCCATTCCTTAGTTTATTAGTTACACGTGAGAATAATTCACCTTCTAATTTAACCCTGTTTGTTAATTTTATAATGTTGTCGATAGCATCTTATCATCTTGTAATTATGTAAATAAAAGGTTGATCATTAAACGTCCATTGATCCTAGCAGTTTACGCAGATGTGAAGTGTGTACGTGCCCGGAGTTTTGAAAGCGAATTCAGCGCATGGCTCTCCATTGCATCATTATGAATAATTAATCAGGAAATTGGAGAAACAGGAAATCGAGGAAATCAAAAATTCAAGTTTCCACGCTCGAAAAAAAAGTCACCAATCTTAAGGTGATCGATCTGGTATCAAAAATAATTTCACTTCACGTAATAATGTGAAACTCTGCGTATTTCAGCATATCACGGAATCAGCCGGATGTCATCCGAATTGTTTTCCCCCATCCCTTTCATGTCGCTGTTGACTTCGTTGGAAAATACCACAAAACTTGTTTCAGCATTTATATTGAAGAAAAAAAATGAAACGCATTGCCATGTGAAGCAACGCGGAAGAATAAATTACCTACGTCGTGACGAAAAGAATGACTAAATTGCATTTTAAAATTTCCCTCCACCCGCATTAACAACAGTTTAGAGGTGATAAATGCGATTAAGATAATGAACTTTTGTCTTGTTTCAATTTCAAAATACCCACCCATTTATCCATAATGATTCACGCAACGCTTAAGCTAGTCGCAAACAAAATGGCCGTCATACTTCCGCTCCCAACCAGCATGGCATTTCCACGACAACGCGCATTTTATGAGTCCAGGAAATTCAATGTTTAGTGTTTTGACGCCCTATATTTAAGTTTTATTTACGACCTGGCAAACGTGTTAAATATTTCTCAACCTAAATACCATAGGCACGTTTATTAGCCCTGGGATGCATGCTGAATATACCGTGTTACATCGCTTCCAGGGATACCACAAATCGCACCGAAATGATGTTTAATAAAAAAAAAAAACCGAGTATGTTATTTATTACTGCCACTAGTAATGTATGCATGATGCAATTAATGGGACAATCGCCTTATGCGTCCTATATATGTGCTTGTTTCTTGTTTCTTGCGGTGCTTTTTCATTAAAAATGCCTATCGGGAATGAAAATCATACCCGTTGAAGCGCTGCAAGCTGTCCAAAATAAGTTTATGGCAAAGGATCCAATCGAAATGTAAAAATGTTCTTAAATCGAAAATTTATATCCGAAATGAAATTCATTTTATGCAAATTTCACAATTGACCTTATTCGGGTTCAGCACCGTCCGGTGGCCTGATGCACGACCAAGATAATTGCATGTACAGTATGTGTAACCTGACTAATCGTACTATATAAAAGTCATATAGTAAACTGAAATTATATGTACTGTATGTAGTACGAGTTGTTTCATGATTCGACAATTAATTAATCGAACTTGCATCGAAAATTGCATGCGAAAGATGCAGTGGACAAAACGACTAATGCGTTGTCCAGTTGCTGGATTGTTGGATGGAAAACTCATCGATGACGACCTATACTGTACATGTACATGTAAAAGTATATGCTGCATTTACTTAATGACCGGTCACCAGCACGGTTTGTTTGGCAAGGAAACAACATGTCATTTTTAATGAAGATCTGGGAGTGGGTTAAAAAGGTGGAGTGAATTTGTGACGGCAATAATGTCGACGTTTAATTTAGCAACTTGAGCACTTTCGGGGTGGATAACACAGGGTTACAGTATTGTAACCCTGTGTTATCCACTACGGAAGAATATGGGTGGTAAGGGTGTACGTCATCTTCATGTTACAACAACCTCATATACCGACATTCTCGCATATGCGGCAAATTTTGACGGAAATACTTAATATCAGAAATTCTCATCATAGTTCTTAAACTATTTTCGTCTATTTTCGAATGTTTCGTAATACAAGATGTTTTCAGTAAAAAATTTGCCATACATAATGGCATTATCTGTGGGAATTTTTTCTATAATGAAGGAATTAACTATGAATTGGAAGTTTACGTATGCCGTATTCCCCAAGCGTGAATACTTCATCTTCACTTTCTGCTAAATTATAGACTTTTACTGTTTGCTGAAATGCTATGCAAAATTAGAGCGTGTGAAATTTAAGCTGTAAACTCCCAATTATTAGTAATTCACCTTCGTTATTTATAGAAAAAAAAGTCAGAAAAAAATTGTATTGCATGCCTAAACTACATGTTCATGTATCTTTGAAACATTTTAAAAGAAAGCGGACCACTAAAACCCCATTTTAATGGGCATAATTGCTATTCAATATATGTTAACAGTGGTATGATTTTTTAAGAACGTAATTGAAATTGTAAAATTGGAGGCAATTCATTTGTACCTTAACATAACTGTTATTGTTAACTTCTAGTTTATTGCTTCAGCCTTAATTAAATGATTAATTAAGCCTTTCTCGTTAGTAAGACTTTATTGACCACATGCTTATCTGTTAACGAAAGGGGAGTGCATTTATTTAAGAATTTACGTAAAAAAAAGCTACTTTATTTATGTTAAATTATTCTGCAGCAGGTTTTTTTATTCTTCAAATTTTGTTTCTCAAATAACGTTTACCCAATTTGCAACTAGATGGCACTGCGAGTAAAGAATGAAATGCATGAATATAAAATGTTGCTTGAGAAATCCTACCTTCTTTGCCTTATTTATAACAGTTGATGCACTGGCGGGGACTGTCTGTACCTCTATGCTACTCCGAGAAAAATGTATCACTTGAATTGCCTTTTTCTCTTGAAATTTTGGCTGGACCTTAAACCGAGATTATAAAGCGCGTATTTTGATTGACGTTGCATATCTTTGGAAATACGATTGATTAGTAAAATTGGACAGCTCTGTTCCGGAAGATTTGAGTTATTGGGCATTTAAATGTGTTTTCTTCATGTAATCATTTACTTAAAGGAATGTAACATTTAAGTTTTTTTTTCACATTTCGAGAAAAGTTAAGAATCAGATTTTTATAAAGTAACTTAGATGAAAATATGCAAGGTGACTAGATGAGGATATACAGTACATGTGTGTAGAATATAAAGTACAAGGTGAATCATTATTCGATATGTATTTTACCTATCCTTTGTTTTAATCAAACGTAATATCTTCTTTATAAAACTTAAATAACACGATGATTTTCATTGTAAATTACCTGCGATACTATGATAGTTATCACTTACCAGAATATTTGTCTGCCTGCCTACATCATTACATTATCATATTTACCGAACAACTTATGAGCACAATGTGAAATCTAGAAACCTTTATAGGACTGTTTCCTTTGTTTTCATTTTTATCTTCAGTTTTGCACATAGATAAGGGAAAGCATCGGTGTCCAGTAGAGCTAAACGACATTTTCATGGTGCTTTTGTAGGAGCAGCACTCAGTCTCAATAACGTAAATATTCCACCCTGAACATTACATCCACCATTTGCAGTAAAACACTATGACAAGCTTAATTTCGCGGATATACATTTCTTTATCAAATTGCAATCTTCAATGTGTGGGACATGCAACGATAAAGGGAGGGTGTGTGGAGGGAACCCAGACTCCCAGAGGTCAAGAACTTAAAACTTTTTTTTGAATTATAATAATAAAAAATAAATGGAGATTGATACTGGATTTAATCCGGCATGCTAGCTGAGAGGATAAAACTTCTAAAGCTTGACAGATTTTTTCTGATCTGCATGAAGTCACAGTGGGGGCCCATAGAGGGCCGTGATATCACTTGTGACAGGTGATATATCCACCTATATCCCGAGCGAGACCTCACTTTGCCTTCGGTTTTACATCACTTTTTCACAATGGATATCTATATAGAAACTTCCCCTATACCTAAGATGTGGTCAAACATAGGGGGAGAACAGGCAAGGTTGACTTTCACATAATAGACGTTTACATAATCTGTGGCCAAATTTGACGGACACGTCATGAAATTTGTATTTTAATGAGTCTCTTGCGCAATGCTAATAAGCCTGTTCCATGTCCAGGAACGGCAGTTCAGTTAAGACCTTGACCGTTGTACTTCCTGGATCATGGCTGGATGGCAAATTGGAGATGGATTCACAATGAGAGATTCACCGCTATTCAAATGCTAGTTTTTTTCTTGTTGCTGGTTGATGACACAAAACCATGTATCCGTGCACTGGCTGGTAATTATTTCCTTTCTTTTCAAATACCAGATATCCAGGATGCCCGATGATTTTTTAAATTTTTATATGAATTTCAACATTTAGAAACTTTAAAATCCATTTGATTCAAACCCCGTATAACGTCCAACAATTAATATTCAGTTCAACCAAGTTGATGGTTTTGTAGATGGATCGAGAAGCAGTAGTTTGCAATTGATATAATCCAAATTATGTCTTTTTAGGATTGTGACCTGCATCATGTGACCCTATTTATTTGCGTAAATTCGAATAAATTGTAAGCACGCAGGCAACTGCTGTTATCAAATTTTCCTAACTGTGTATTCAGTATATATTTTTTTATTTGGCTAAATATCCAATGTTGTTTTCAGGTTTTACAAAACAGACTCTTCCAATGAGGATGAACATCTTAAACATTTACTGATGCAAGGTTAGTTTATTTCGTTGAATAAAGGCTCGCAACGCGTTGAAAAAAACTACACATGCTGTAAACTGAATATGCATAGCTCCTGTATAATTATGCGCAATTTTATGCAATCAAATGTGACTAGCAACGATTTTATTAACATAAAATACCGTCGTATGACATAAATTAGATGGTTTGTAAAGATAAGCTAGCTGCTTGGGCGGGCAATGTCTGCTTGCTTTACTTCATAAAATGAATGTACATGTACATGTATAGGGATATAAACCAAACTCAACCATTCATGCAAGTTTTCGGAAATTGCAGTGGTTTTCAACCGCGCAGTAAAAAAGTGTATGTGCGTTATTACTATCGCTTGTATGGCTTAATTTAAGCTGGAGAATTAATTAGAATAACAGGTGATTCTCCCATGCTCCGTTCTCTTCTGAATCTTAACATAAAATTTAACCACACGCGGATTCTAATTTGAGAAAATGGCGCGTTCTATTCGATAAGGTCCGTAGTTTTACCAATGAAAAACATAGTCTCACCCTGCGTGTTTTTCGTCGTCTGCTACAAACTCGAGCTCGAACGACAACTACTGTATGTATTGGCCAAATAGCATGGTTTATTCAGTCAATACAGTACAAGAAACGATCGACCAGCGAATTATTTCGGAATAAAAAATAAGCTGCCTTTTGTAGGGAAATTACAACCATTCATTTTTTTGTAATTCAATCGTTAATTCATAGGAGGGTATATAGGAAAGTGTTGTTATATTCGATATTTAAATACATGTATAACAACATTTTACTTTAACCAGTGTTTTAACCCAATCAGAAGAAGTAAAACTATTTACAGCACGTTCTCTTAAATTGTATCAACGAGTCGGGGCTTAGGCAACTGCTACAATCTTCACATTCTTAATGCATAATATCTTGAGACAAACCAGATTGTATAATGTGTTTGTCGGTGAGCATTTCTTCAAAGGGAGTTTCTGATCTACAAAAATATATATCCGATATCTGCTTGAAAATGAATTGCTTTAGCTTGTCCAAATTTATAACATTTAGATAAAAGCATTGTAACCAGTAATACTCGTTTGGCCATCGAAATCAGACGAGGAAGCTACAGGAAGGAATATGCTTCTGGTAACGAGCGATGTTTATATAGGCATTGCCGAAATGATTTACTATTCTAGGTTGCATGCAACTGTTATTGTTTTTCGTTTAGAAAAGCGGCTTGAACATGAATCAAAAAATGTTTATTTCCATCGTGCATTTGATTCTATAAGGCATAAATAATTCATGGCTCGTTGTCGTGATAGAAATATTACGAGCACATCATGTCATGCTTCGTTATTACAATGTACGTATCAAAATCACGGGATGGATTATGAGCTTATCTCGCGGTTGCTTTCTTCTAAATCTGAATTGGGAGCTTTTTTATTTACATGTACATGTATTCGCAATATCTTATGGTTCAGATATCAAGTTTATAATAGTATACAGATGGATATTCGATCGGAAGTTTCCTGGTTAGAATGAAATGGTGTGTTTTCGTTTTATACGCATGCAGACAATATATGGGCATTCGGAACCTTGGGGCATGACGTTTACGTAATAATAAATTAAACCACGCATTTTTACTATGTGATTTTTGTTTGTTGGCCAACTGTTGCGTGCCTTGTTGCATGATTAGGCTAACCATAAATGCTTCGTATACCTTGTTTTATCGCTGTTTTATTCCAGTAATATTTGTCTGCGTCTCATATACAGTAAAACCTGTTAATAGTGACCTCCAAAAAAATTGCTATGTTGGTCACTGTACACAGGTGGTCACCATACAAAGAATGTCTGAATTGAGTTAAAATGAACATGTACACTGTACTTGTATGTACTTGTACATGTAGACTGTAATACATCACAGTAAAACACCACAAAACCAAAAAGTACAGAATCATCATGTGATAATTACATGATCATGTGATAATTGTGCATTACATAAAGTATATTTAATGCTTTATTACACAATTTTTTTTAAGACAAAATTATCAAGTTTTCCTTGTTTTAAATGATTTTTGCTTCTCGTGATCATATTTTCAGGGATTTTTTTCGATCTGAATAACATGATTGACTGAATTATTTCAGAACCACTGGGGCTAAAGCAGGATGTACAGTGAGGTGACTCATCTGTTATCTGGTCACTTTATAAGGTACATTGGCAGTGTTAAAATGGAAAAAAGTCAACACACACTGGACAGGTGGTCACTATACAGAATTTTTTATGAAGGAAATGTACACTAGAAAAAACAAAACGGTAAAAAGTGGTCAACATAAACAGGTGGTCACCATTCAAAGGTGGTCACTTTTCCGGGTTTTACTGTACTTCCCAATTCTTCAGATGGCACCTGCTATATGGTTGCTCGCTATACAACCATAGCATCGACTGCTAATTAAGACAATGTGACCATTCGATTTTACCGCAGCTTACGTCAGTATGCATACATGTACTTTATGTCGGCATCACGTGACATTTACTTCATACCTATTGGCGAAAGCTGCAAACTTTCCATAATGTCCATTGAATGAGCATTGAAAGTCCATTGAACGAGTGACTGAAGTGACCCATATTGGATACCGAATTCTTTCCAGGAGGACTCTGACTAATACTTTGTAGAAATGATGAAGACGGTCCATATAATCCTGCCTAGTGGGTGGTTGGGGGTTATGGGAGGTCATACGATGCAAAAAGGAGGGTGGAGGACAAATTGCCAAATTTTTCCGCTCGGGATCCCTTGTCACGACGCGCGCAAATACCTGGGGGACTTCTCCGTTCCGGAATCTCGTTTGTCCGGTCGCATTTTTTTTTCGGACTGCTTGCACGTTCATATCTTTATGAAAGTGAATTCGGTGCTCGCTTTTTGATCTTATTCATCGTCATCCCTGCATTGTTTGGCGTGGGGTGGGTAGGAATATTTCGAGCAGACGTGCTGGGGGGTGGGTTGATACGAAGGGAGTGAAAGTGAGGGTGGACGCGCACTGATGAGGGGGTGGTCAGTCTCGAGTCGTGGTCGCGTGTGAGTCCATCCTTGCCAAATCTCTCCGGATCCCTTCCTACCTGACCACCTTTTCATCCCTGTTGTTTTTTGTGCGTTGCTTGCTTGCATGGCAATCCTGTGAAACAATAGTGCTTCCCGTATCATTGGCCTCCTGAGTGACAACCGCATTGTGGGCCGCACACAAGCTGCATAATTAGGTATCAAATACTCGCCTCGATACATTCATGAATTTAAAATATGCGAAAGAGATTAAGAGGAAATGAATTTGGCATGCTCGTTGCGCCGGCTTAAGTTGGCCAGGTATCAACAGCCAATGATAATCGTATGAAAGCCTCATTTCAATGCTGCGTGCCTTCGTTGGGCCAAGGGTTAAAAATGGTCATATTTTGCCATTCACGCTACGATTTGTTCGTTAATTGCTTTAAATTGTACGCTAATTGTTGATTTCGATGTAGGTGGTGCTTTGTGTATACTTTTGTGGAGGTTGCATACTCATCAGGGATTCATGAGAACAAATTATGCGCCCCACAACTTTCACAATGATGATGACGTTGACCGATAACCAGAATATTCATTTGTGGTCAGTTTTAAAGACCACAGCGGCATCAAAACTCCAAAGCCTTTCTACAGGTTTGAAACGAAGATGGGTTGCTCATTGTGTTTACACTGAATGTGAAAATACAGCTGAACTTCATTAAGAAACGTTCATTTAATACGAATTTCTGGTAGGACTAAGTAAATTCAAGTCCAGTCTCCATCACATCGAATATTGTTAATTTCTTCGTTTAAGACGAACCATTTTTCGAGATCCTTTTTTTTACCAGATAAATTTCATTAAAACGAATTCAAGAATTTTTTAGACGTCGCGAAGTCACCGGGTAGGTAGGGTCTGGAACATGTTACCATCAAAAGTTGTAATTTGATGCCACTATCAGAGTTTAACTCCCAGCTGCTAACATTGCGTATGTCAGACTATGTAGATTTTGTATTCTAATACTGTGGAAACTTACCTGTATGGACGATCACTATGCCTTAAGGCCCAACTGTGACTCTGTATCAACTAATTTATGTTGGAGGTGTCTGAAATACTGTGTGTATCCTATCTATTCCATGTCCATAAAGCTAGTATTATTATTATTATTATTATAATCTTCGATTATCAATGACAATGTCATGGAGTATTATAATAGTATGCAGTATAAAAGCATTCCTCGAATTTCATCGATAAAATAACAGGACTTGATTCTAAAAAGGAAATAATACTACCACGTTCAAGAACATTTCTCGTTTTAATGATCACAAGTTGCCCTATAAATCGTCCACTTTCCAGTTATAAAACACTACACGTATGCTCCCTCTCTCTCCATACCTCTCACCTTTTAAGTTGTGTATTGAATATTATGCAAAAGGATTAAGCTATAATACCCGGTCAAACCTGAACAATAATCGGACAACCTACACCTAAATCCCTGTACATTGCAACTAATATATTTTTGTTTGTATTGCATAGTCATACCCGGAATACAACATACACACCTTTCTATAGTTCATGGGCTAAGTATCGTTTGAACTTAATCATAACGTGTTTGTCTATGCAGTTATACAGAATCTTTCATGAATAAAACAAAGTAAAGATACCTCGTGAATAAATGATGTACAACTATATTAATTTTCAAAACCTATATAGAATATGCCTTTTTATATAACAACGTTCTCGTAATCCATGGAAGGGAGTTTCTCTAAACAATATCACGTGGCATTTGAGCTTTTCAGTTTTCAATTATCATGCATTAAAGGCGTCGACCCTTCAACAACAAAAAAGTATCAGGAGTAGACTTGTACTACAGATATTAAACAGAATTTGCCTCTAGGTTTAAACGTACACGTACAATGTACATGTAAATAGTGTTGCCAACTATACCGGGTGAACACAAAGTCTTTATCCTCCCAAATAACATTTACACCATCAAAGGTACGACAATTCTGTGTGTTCACTTACAAAGAAGTCATGGGTGCTCTATCCATTGATAGTATTAATTAAATGTTACCTAAGACTATTTTGTAAACGAAATCGAAACTATACTTTTTGAACCGTAACACCTAGGACAAAATTTCAAATTAGGAAACGGAAGAGAATGGTTGTTCTATGTAATCAACTGGCTTTGTCTTCATTGGCAATTATTTGAAGTTGCTACGATGTTTTGAAAACTGGGGCAAACACTTATTGCTAGCTGCGCTGTAGCACACTGGTGCATGAAGGTCGCTTCACAGCATTGCACCAACGTGCTGCAGCGCAGATAGCAATTGGTGTTTGTCCCTGTTTTCAAAACACTGTAACAATTTCAAATAATCGCCAGTGAAAACGAAACCAGTTGAATACATACAAACAAACCATGCTTTTCCTTTTCATAATTTGACATTTTGTCTTAACTGTTACGGTTCAAAAATTATAGTTTCGATTTCGTTCACAAAATGGTCTTAGGTAACATTTAATACCATCAGCGGATAGAGCACCCATGACTTCCTTCCTATATTCAAGTGCACACGCAGAATTGTCATACCTTTAATAGTGAAAATTTTATTTGTGGGGGATAAAGAATTTTTGTTCACCCCGTGTATGTTAAACACATACTGTATAGTAACAGCAACATGTGTGTTATGATCAATTTTTTCAACTTAATTGAAAGTTTTAAATAAGAACTTGTAAGTGACTTAAATATGTAGAATTGAAGGTAATGTGCTAACCATGCATGCGCTTTAACCATGCATATATTGGGTTTATTTTGGTAAGTAAAATAATTTTTTTTAAGAAAATCATTTCCAAAATGCGAACAAGTGTTGAACAAAATTTGATATGGGAATATTGCCATGCACCAACCGTAGTAATCATATGTTTCAGTAATGATATAGTGATGAATTTTCATGTGTATATACATGTACATGTAGAAAACACTGCAGTGGCACGTAAAGGTTCATAAGATCACATGATTTACGTTATCACACTTAAATAAAAGTTGATACTACCTGCTGGGTTTTTGTGCAGGTATAAGCATCATCCCTGAATAGTTGTTAAATGCTGCTTGAATAAGTTTTTTGCAGATCTAGAGTGGTGAACCCGTTATGAGGCGCTGCTGTCATACGTGCATTTTGGCATCATGACACACGTTTGATCCTATGTTGTCATTGCAATTTTATAAATGAGGGAGCTGGGAAGTGAGACGTTTGAATGTGATAGTTTTACGGAAGTGCTATCTATACGCTTGCTTATGATAATGAAAATATATCATCTAGACATACATTAATACTTGTAGACACACTTTTGAGGCTGCATTAAAAGCCTCGTGTCAGAAGATGTATGGCGCTACCTCTTTTTTATTTAGATTTTAGACATGTTAATTAACAAAGTGGCCGTGCAAAACTCATTTATCAAATTGCGGATATCCCGTAATTCAGAATTTACGAATGCATTTCCGTCTTCACAGTTTCGTGCTTATCAAAAACCGTTCTTATTTCAAATTATCATTTTAAACATCTAGAAAACATGTACAAGAGCAGAGAAGTTGTTACCGTATAATTAATTGTTGTTGCTGTTTTGTTTTTGATAAGGAACTATTGGATTTATGGACGCCACGTTTAGGTCAATTATTCGTGCGCATATTTTATATATCCAGTCCGGTATACAGTATATGTAACATATTTGTAAAGCTAACTTCCAAATTCATTTTTAAATTTAAAGTACAATTTAAATTTCTTTGTTATTCACTATATGTTTCCCAAACATTTTTGGATCACTTCCCCATTTTAGAGCTTTCATTATCCCTCCTCCCATAAAATCAGTCAAACTTATACATTGAAAGTTAAATTCTAATAAAAAAATCTTTTAAAATTGAAGAAATTATATTATAATGAAAAATATTCCTCTTTACGCGTAGGAAATGTGAATTTGCATTATTTGTACCTATCCCACCCCAGCATCCACCTTGCCTTCATTACGCCCTTCGATTTTCCCATTCTCCAAATTGGGGAATCAATGCACTCACTATACATGCGTAATCAGTGTATTTTCTAGCCAAAATATAAAACGAAACAACACTATATACTCACATTGTTTCTCCTAGTATAGGCTAAGCAATAAACCAAACCATTTTAGATTAACATCAGCATTTAATCAATTCCAAGAAAATTCATTAAGTTCTTATATGTGATTTTGATTTTGCTATATAAAACTTTGTTTTATGCGTTTCGAAATAGTTTTATACGATTGCCGTTTGTCGTTATTAATTAGGAGTAAAGAGTAAAAAAGTATTTTTTTCTACATTTGGACAGAGTATCTTTATCATCTATGGCGCGGCCGGTTGCGTGGAAAAAATGATATTATCATTGCAAGACCTAGCCCATTTAAGGGAAGTAGGAAGTAGCGTTTTATACCTGGTCGTGCAGCTTCGTTATTAGAGATTCTTTATGTTCATGAGAATCTTGCTTTTAAAAAAAAGAAAAAACTCTGTACTTTTGCTGTAGGCCTAATTAGAAATGAAAATAATTAGACCACCTGTTAAAAATGGCGATCGATAGGCTGGTCTAGGCGTTTGAATTTGCGACTGAATTTTTAGATTTCGGCAAAATGGGACAAGCAGGTATACAAGATAGCGTGCAAACTCATAGCTATATAGCTCGCGTTCAAGAAAATTACGATGATGTACTTGACGTGATGGCTTTCAAAACTTAACGGCGTTTTTTTTTTCTCGGTTATTATCATTGGCCTGTAGCAGTTTCCATCAGTTAAGTTTGGGAAATAAGGATATGAAATAAAAGCCTTAAGGGCTCCAGGACTATTTTCGGTATGCCAAGCTCGTGTCTCAGTACTAATTTTTCACGTCATGAGAGCAATATACAGCACGATTTAATTGAATAATACAGACATGATACGAACAGACAATCTTGGATTATCTGATTTAAGTAGTTTTTATGCACAACTTGTGTGTTCAAATATATTTTTGTTTTCCTTTGTTATTCCCTTCCAAATGCTTGTTTGTTTTCTTCTAATTAGTAAAAACAGCTAGATTAATTGGTTTTATTATATGTGTTGCTTATGATTACAAAATTGCAGTTTTACTTGGAAATTCCGTAGGGAGATGATCGAGCGAAATTGCGCCATCTTGGGAGACAAATTTGAGATTACACACATGCGTCGGTATACTTATCAATATCATTTGCGAGCGAGGCTCATATACAATGTAGGCTATACATGGTACACCGAGAAAAACAATGAAAATCCTTTTACTACATTCACATTTTATGAAGCATTTATGAGAATTCACAAAATAAAAATGTCATTACGTAACTTGTAATCTTCATTTCATTTCAGGCGCCATGTATAGATTAAAGCTTTTCAAACATGTTGGCTATAGTACACAAAAAATCACCAAAACTATATATCCTTACTTAGTTTTATCTCATGTTTGCCTCTCCAAGTTTTATAAATCAAGATATTTCGATAGACATTGTTAAACACAGAAATGTTTTTATCCGCAGTTTTATTTCCACTATTCTACTATTGACGTCTTACAAATTTACAATGTAGTTTTATCGCCGAATCTATTTTACTAATCGTCCTCGCTCTCAAATAAATTCGGATCTACGCATTAACTTTCTCACGTTTGTCCATCACCTTTTTAAAAATGCGTTTTTTTGTTGTTTAGATTTATTAAAGGCGGTGGCCGTTTTCTAAACAATGCCGAACGCCAATCTGGCGGTGAGCACAATTCGGCTCTACGTATAGTTAGGTTTTGCGAAATAAATCCGTTGTGCCAAATTTCTGGGCCAACGCGGTTTGTTGCCTGGCAACTTTTTTGGTACGAGCGTCCTGTGGGCTTTAGCATTGCACGATGGCACTCATTGACTCTCGCTTCTTCTTCCTGCTTGATGTATCGAGTTCTCCGTCGATGTTTTTGGAAAAGAGGCAGGTTCTGGCTGAGAGGCATTGTGGGTAGGCGAACCTCTCACTTTTGAGTAGCTACCTCATTGAAACGTTCGCCTACCTGGTGCAGGCGCGTGTGACTTTAATGGGATACGTACGGCGAAGGCATGCATCGTAAAAACCAGTGACAGAACATCGGTGCAACGGTACTTCTGGGAGCTTCTCCAAACCGGGATATATCCCTTCGTTACTCCGAAAATTGACACAAGTTGATGCCGTCAAGGAATTGGCATTGTCCTCAGCTTGAGAATTGGGATTTTCTCGCGGATTATTTGACCATGGAGGTTTCGTCCGTCTGGTTTGAAGAACAGAAGATGTTGCGCTGAATGTTTCTCCAGTCCGTGGTATTTTCAATCCAGTGCTGAATTCGACTGCGTGGCACCAGAAACCATCGTTAAGGTAGTGAAAATCGACCAGAAATTTCATTTGGAAATAACAGTATGTGTAACTCTGGTATTGCTCGTAATAGTTGTGTACGGTGAACGAATCTTGTCTTTCGGTTTCGTGTTTGCTTTTGTCCAGAAACGATCCACGAATGTGATCTCTGAAACTTCCATCAAACTGCTCGAGATAGAATGGTGAATTCAACTTTTTATTCGGAGGATGAAAACGTTACATTGAACGGTCTGAAGAAAATAGCAATTTTAATTCGAACCTGAAGTTCAGTTTCTGAAATCGTACCTTGCAACGATGAACGATCGTCTTTAGTTGGAGAAAACGTATAGTGTGACTTCAGGGTTTTCGGGAATACTTTAGATATCACATGGGACTCAACAAGGAAACGCACCCCTGGATAACCGCTATTACTTTTCAAAATTTTCTGATCAGTTGAACTTACGTCGATGAATTGGGCATTAAACAATGAGGAGCAAATGTGGAGGTGACCTCATGTGAGTCAAACTTACTGTTAAAATCGTCCGTATAAGGAATATACAGTACATTATGAATAGAAAGCTCCAGGGTTGTAGCTTAAATTATTCTTGAATTTCTTGCTGTGAAATACACGCGAATATCACACTCGAGTGTACTGTTAGTGACAACTGTTTGTGCAGCTTGCGAAACGGATCTATGGACAACTTTTGACTGAGTACAACTTTTTTGGCTCGCTTGTATCAGCGAGAATACAAATGTCGATCCGCCGTGTTATAGTGGTTTTTCATACCTCGACCAGACCAGTTAAACCGTTTTAACGTATCCCTGGAGCAATGGTCAAGCCTCGCAGCAGAATACTTTTGTTGGATGTCAAACACCTGATGGTAAAACCCAGATGATGGGTCGCTCGGCCAAAGGTAGGTACAACGTCAAAGTATCTTTCAAAACGCCAAGCACGTTTCTCTAAATCGGATTAATGAGATTTGCCCGCATCGTTATTGCAACTGCATTTTTTTTTTTATTTTCGAGAATTGAAAGTACGCACGTGACACCATCCGCGTTATTGAGGACGAACGTTTTGGCAATGAAACCAGCAATCTGGTCAAATTTAGTGAAGCAGATGATCTGAACTCGAGAAAATTAATACTGTACCTCAGAAATTGTATGGGATAGCACGAAATAATTTTCAATCCTGTCCTAAGGTATTTTCCAATTCTTCGTTTAAGACGAACTCGAAAAATCCGATTTTTTATATCCCAAGCATTCTCGCTATATATTTGGTTATAACGAACCCAATTCTTTCTGAGAAATTGCCGCGAAAGAAACAAACAATCTTCAAACCGAAGGATTTTCGGGGAATTTTTTCGGTAAATTAGAATCATGTATATAATGTACTTGGAGAGATTGTGTACTCAAGTACATGTATTCAAGTTTGTCTTATCGAGGTTTGACTGTATTGCAAAATGATATAAGATGGGTTTCGTGCCATTTTCACACTCATTATATCCTTATCATTCCATTTAAAAAGCGTTTTTAACATCTGCTCATAAATTTTAAATGCATTATATATGCAGTAAGCTGCTAAAGTTTTTCCTATACCTACAGGAAATTATTCCGAAATTTAATATCATTCTTTTCAACAGCTTCTATTTATAAATATTATACCAGTATGGCAATGTTTTCAGAACATTTCACCGATGCTGTTAATGTCAGTAACGGCTTCCTGATTTGTGGACATCATGATGTCCCCACTTATAGATTGTCCTTTTAAGCAGCAACTATATACAAACCAAACAAAAGTAATATACAGTACAATTGAGGAAATCTTTTCACGTGAAATTAATGTTATGTTAGGTTGTACATGGTAGGCTATGTATAATGTATATTTGCAATACCGTTCTCGTCTTTTGTGCAAAAACATATACATATGTAAACATGACGGAAATGCAAATCCAATGGATGGAAAGGATGAGTTCTTCCTCGTCCATGCCATTTTCTAATAATAAAGTTCAGGGTGCATCGCAGCGCCGTTTGCACTCAGGAAGGAAAACATTCTTGGCGTTGCTACAGGGTGAAAATAGCCCGTCCATATGCAACAGTACATGGCAAAAAATTAGTATTCGCATTCCTCAACAAACCATAGAGAAATTCCTGTTTCCAAGTTGTTGCATGGCAGAGCCTTTCTATGAAAAACGTTACCCAACCCATCTTCTGGTTGACAGGTGCCACTCCCGTTTTTTGACCTTTAGCAATCGGTTCTTCGTATTGTCGTGCACCAATCTTCAATCTTCCGCTAGAAAAACGTTATTCGTGACGGCCAGATTTGGCCGCGCGAAATTTCACAATACTTTTCCAAGGTGTCTTTCAGTTCACGGAAATCGGAATGACCGGGTGATCGTATTCTTTGTTTCAATTTCTCCTATAGGCTGTGAACTGTAAAATTGCTAGCGCTGTTACAGATTGGGTGCTGAACTGGTACATTTTGTTTCGTTTGTGGAGAAATTTGGGGGGGAAAAACATTTGCTGTTGAAGCGGGTGAACTTCTGGAATTTTGTTTGTTGAAATCAACGGAGTTAACAATGGCCTTAACAACAACGTCCATTACAGAGGAAGTGCATCCATGCGTCCTGTCTTTTGCTAACATACTGTAATTCTCTTAGTGGCCTACATGTTCCGTTAAACTCAACAAGGCGCGAATTAGTCGGGCATAAACATCATAATTCATTTCTTCCATTTGTAAGAATTTCTCATTCTTTGGATCTTACTAAACTATTAAGCCTGAATTAAAATATTAGATACTGTATTGGAATTGAGAGAAATATGCTGTAGCCATTTTTAAAACATTTGTGTGCATCAAGTAGTTTTAAAAGAAATGTGGTTTGCTTTTTGATATATTTTTCAACAGGGATCTTATTTTGTGTTCGTAAACTTAAGCATATATAGTGAAATTCTATTAAAAATGCTAAAATCCAAGTACCGGTACTTTTCTAAAATTGCCAGAAGAGCAAAGAGAGCTGTTGTGTCTGTCTTAATCTTCCATTGATATTTGTAATCCATGCATTTTGTTTAGAGGTTTTAAGACAGGGTATAGGTCATAAGTTACTTTATTTTCATTATTAAAATTATTTATAATGTATTGTATTTCCGGCATCAGCACCAGCTTTTTGGAGTAAAGCGACATCTGAATTCACATTGTTGCTCATGCACGATTAAAGCATTTGAAAACAACTTATGTTGGTTGATAACGAATAATTCATTAAAAATTGCCGAATAAATAGGGAATAAAGACTCATTAACTACTGTATATACAGCTCATGACACGGTTAGAAAAGTAAGAAATAACTGGATGAACCTTTCTAAAATAATACCATCAACCACGGGCGAGCATCTAGGTGTGAATATGAAAAGATAAGTTGGGAAATATTGCGGGGGAGGAGACACTTTGGTCCGCGGCTGCAAGTTTATTT
Source organism: Ommatoiulus sabulosus (assembly GCA_034697705.1). Lineage (NCBI taxonomy): Eukaryota > Metazoa > Arthropoda > Diplopoda > Julida > Julidae > Ommatoiulus > Ommatoiulus sabulosus. Next base: position 658 of record JAQGAO010001563.1, on the reverse strand, counting down.
GGACAAAAAAACGGGGAAACGAAAACGCGAAACCACGAGGAAAGTTCTGGTTCAGCGCATTTTCGTGAAAATATCGTGCAGCTCCGATAAGAAAAATTTTATATAAATCCGGGTATTTTTTGTTTCTAGTCCTATATTATAAACGTACTCGCCCATTGTAACCGCTTCCTCTTTCGTGAACTTGCCTTTTTGTATTTGGAGGGATAACTTTTGTCCACTCTATAATTACTCGCCTTTAACACCTTTTTAGTCAATTTTTCGCAATTGTTTTCTTTTTTAATATTGTTTTTATGATCCCTTGTCGGATACGTACATTATGTAGTTCAAGTTAACTATTTATCTTCCATTAAACGCGAGCCATGAGCATTATCTGTTAGATGTCAACTTTCAAAAAGTGTGCATTGCTTTTAAATCACCAGTCGTAACTAAATTGGAATACGATTGAGGATTTAAAGTATATGATTTGTACAAATTTTTTCAACGTTAATCAAACGTGCTGTATGTATAATGTTTGCTAACAAATTAGTGAGCATAAGTACTAGAATCGTAAATGTGTGGTTATTGCTCAATATATGTGTAGCTGCACTGTAAGTCAATTACAGCCTTCTGGAACACCAAAAACGCGTCCATTGAAACACAAAGTGTAACAATAATAGAA